>MU226838.1:3327590-3341898 GCA_018584345.1 Thuja plicata | reverse complement strand
ACAATAGGTTTAACCAGTTCTACAAAGTTGGCAATAAATCTCCTAACAAAATTGATCTACCCTAGAAATGATTGTATACCTTTTAAGTTCTTGGGAGAAAGTACCTTTTGGATGGCTTCAACCCTTTTAGGATCTATCCTCACCCCCTCCTTTGACACTGTGTCCCAAAATTTTCCCCTCAGTAACAGCAAAGTGACACTTTTTTGGGTTCACAGAAACTCCATATTCCAGTGCTTTTATCATGACCTTTTCCAAGTGATTGCAATGATCCTCTACTCTTTTTGAGAAAGCTGTCAAATCATCTTGGTACACTACCATCAGAATATCTATAAGGTCTTTGAAGGCTACATCCATAGCTCTTTGAAAAGTTGCACCAGCATTTTTTAGCCCAAATGGCATACGAGCATACACATAGGTGCCCCAAGGGGTAGTAAATGATGTTTTGAATTGATTATATTCTTTGACCAGCACCTGATTGTACCCTGAGAATCCATCCATCGTAGATAAAAAATCACATGTAGTGAATTTATGAAACATAGCCTCCATGTTAGGTAGTCCGTAATTATCTTTCAATGAGGCTACATTCAAATTTCTGAAATCAACACACAACCTTATCTCCCCATTTTTATTTCTTACAGGGACTAAGTTAGAGACCCAAGATGAATGTCTAATAGGCTTGATTATGCCTCCATCCCTTAGCTTCATCAATTCTGTTAGAGTAGTCATGTTATAGCTAATAATTAATTTATTTAATTATTAGTCTATTATACTCTATGCTTAAGTTAAACTTAGGCAGCTTATTATTCTTTAGGGTTTTCCCCTTTAGGGTTTCGGTATCCTTTTATTAGGATTCACCACTTTGCATTTCATTGAGGATATTGTATTGTATTCATTTTTGTTGATAATAGAAATTCATTCTTTCAACATGGATATCATGTCTCTAGCTTTTTCGCCACCATATTTTTCTTTTTGTCTTCTGTCTTTGCTTCTTCCATATGAAAGGTTTACATGTAGGTGTTCTTGGGAGAATAGGGAATTTCCTATTTGCTGCTGTGGCTTGTTCAAGTTCTGTTGAAGCAAGCCCTTTGTGGTACAAGAGTTTGAAGCTTTCAATTTTTTCTTTGGTATTTTTTATTAGATCTGGGGGTCTCTATTTTTTGGAGTACTTTGGACCAAAAATGACCTCACGATTGCATCCGAAAGGCCCAAAAACCCTAGAATCTATATAAAACACATCCAATTTGGACACCGGAGCATCTGGGAGAATTTTTTTGGCCTCTTAGGGCTGTACAAGCACAGTTTTCAAGATTTGTTTTTAAAAAAAATCACTTTTTAATAGTTTGTGGCATGTTTTAAAACACTACCAATAGTTTTGGTGCGTGATGCCACTGCATCGCCTGTGCGCCACCCCGGCCCGCACCGCCACCGGTCCCACTGGCCCCCTCACTCTGTGGCCCCCGCTGCTCTGGCCCACGCTGGCCACCGCTCCGCTGGCCCCGACGGCCCCACCGACCTGCCTCGCCGCTCCACCGGCTGTCACTGCCCGCTTCCGCCACTCCGCTCGGTTGTGATTTATTTTAAACCCGTGGGCCCCCATTTCTACAAGCGGTAGGTCACATGTGTGACCAAGGGCTCTGCCCTAGCCCCCTATGCACGCCATGCGCCTAGGGACCAGATTTGTTTTAGCCGTAGGGGCTTAAAACCTGGCCTTTTGAGCATTTTTGGGCCCTTCTCACTGTTGTCACTCTATCTGGAGCATACGAAGGTATTGTTTAGACTTCGTTATATCATCAAAAAGATCTTTTTGAGCTCTTTCCAACCATAGTGGTTAGGTTTTTTGGCTTTGTTGTTTTGACAGTGTTTTTTTCTATCAAAGTCTGATATTTTTTTTTGCCTTCTAGGAGCCATATCTTGCTCATTCAGACTCCTTTTTTGGCAAACCAGATATCGTCGAAAAGATGGTTCAGTGAGCTATTTAGTTGTAAGGGTATTTTTTCTAGATTCTACTCTAGGTTCTCTCTCCTCCAAGTTTGGCATCTTTTGCACTCTGGCGGATTACTTGGGTTCTACAGATCCTGGGATCTCTTCTTCTGATCTTCTGGCTCACTCTTCTTTCTGACTTCTGAGAATTGTATGCTTCTCCTTTGTAGCATTCTTTATTTTGTAAATGCTCTAAGATAAAGTGTCTACTTCTACTTATCTGGGATCTTGTACACCTTGTGTTTTTTGTACTTGCACTCAGTTATAAAGTGCCATGGCGGGTTATGATGTTTGGCCATTTTGTACACATCCACCTTTGTCAAGTGAGCATACCTTCCATGACATTAGCCCATGCTGTGTGTTAGTGACACCGCCCTTTATCCTGTGCTTGTACTTCTGTTGCACTGTTGGTGTTCCTGATTCTTCTTTCTATAGATGTTTCTGGAATTACATTTTAGTGTTCCTGTCACCTCTCCATGTTTAGTATTATGGGGGGGTTCACTTGTTGGTTCTATTTCTTCCTTGGTTTGAATGATCAGCTCTTTAGACATTGTCTTCTCTACCTGGTCATGCACTTCAGTGGGGGTTCCAGTAGTTTCTTTTGAGAGAGTTTACAACTTCATGCTTTGGAGATGATTCTTGCTCTTTCTTGTTCCTTTCTTTGGGACTTTCCCTAGATTGGAGGCTTAGTTTCCTTCATCTATTTTATTTCTTGTACTTGGGTACCTGATCAGGCCTAGTTGCCGGGACCCACAGTTCCTTTCATGCATTTTTTTTTCATGCATCCTTTAGTCCTTAGCTGTTTAGCTTCTCCCTAAGTTATACTTAAGGGGGGGTGTTAGAGTAGTCATATTATAGCTAATAATTAATTTATTTAATTATTAGTCTATTATACTCTATGCTTAAGTTAAACTTAGGTAGCTTATTATTTGTTTCGGTATCCTTTTATTAGGATTCACCACTTTGCATTTCATTGAGGAGATTGTATTGTATTCATTTTTGTTAATAATAGAAATTCATTCTTTCAACATAGATATCATGTCTCTGGCTTTTTGGCCACCATAGTTTTCTTTCTATCTTCTGTCTTTGCTTCTTCCATGTGACAGGTTTGCATACAGGTGTTCTTGGGAGAATAGGTCATTTCCTATTTCTAACAAGTTCTGCTTGCATCTTGGTAGCCAGTAATGGATTGATTGGCCTTTGTTTTTGTCTGAATGGTTTAATGCCTTCTTTCAAAGGGACATCATGTTGAAATAAATCTTCTATAAAGGCTTTCAAATCATCATAAGACCAGGCAAAAACATGTTTGTACTTCTTCAACAGTTTTATCAAATTCTGTCTCAGATTGCTGTCCAAATTTTTAACAATGTAGACTGGTTGGGGAGATGTTTCAGATCCCAAATTAATTTCCTCTAAATCTCCCACCTTCACATTGGACTTCTAAGTCATATAACTGTCATTTATGTTGAACATGCCTTCCAATTCAACCAACCCCTTGAGAATGTGATTAGTATCCAATTGGATGACTCCCTGATTAAAAATATACTCCTTATTGTCCACAATTGACACTAGAGATTCACAATCAGTCTTTTGACCATCATATTGATCTATACACTGGATAAACCTAAGGATATCATCATCATCTGCAAAAGCTTGCCAATTATGAATATTGTCAGGAATTGCTGGCCTACATTTTATCTCAACCACAGACATGCGAGTAAGAGTAGCATCATTATTTTTTAGGCCAACATTTGCCGAGAAATCTTCCATTATGTTATTTGATCTTTCTACCCATAAGATATTGAAAGCATTAAATAATTCTATCCTATCCCAGATAGCATATTTAAATAATTTTAATCTATCATCTTTAGCAGCATAATGTTCCTTTATCAAAGATATAATTAAGTGGGAGTCTCCATGGGCTTTTAAACATTTAATAACATGCTTGATGGAAATATTTATTCCCAAGATCAAAGCTTCATATTTGGCAGTATTGTTTGTGAATTGAAAAGTCAACATGAATGAATACTTGAAAGTGATACCTGATGGGGAGATAAACAAGACTCCTGCTCCAGATCCTTCTTTTGAACATCCTCCATCAAAATACATTTTCCATAGCCCATTTTTTTGCAACAACAATTCATCCACAATTGGGTCAGTGTTCTTTAGCTGTCGCTTGACTTCTTCAACAATAAAATTCTCCATATCAACATTCACACAACAATTTAATTGGTCTGGTAAGACCACCTCCACCATAATAGATGACCAGGGTTCCCTGTACAATTTGACCTCATTCCCATTTACAGGGATAGTTGCATAGGATAAATCTAATTGCATCTTTCCTCCTACTGATGCTGCCCATTGCCTTGATAAAAGCATAGCATAATATGGTTTAGTATCCACTACCACTATGTCCATTCTATAAGTTGCTTCAGGGAAAGTAGCAATTTATGTTCCTATCACAGGAACTTCCCTGTTATCCATAGCATAGTAGCTCCCATCAGATGTAGTGACCTGGAGGCCTAATTATTTCATCACATGATAAGACATCACATTTGATGCTGCTCCAGAATCAATCATGTAGTTTTTTACCAAGAAACTATTTACCATTAAGGTGACATAAAATGGATCAACAGAAAGTGGTTCTTGGGTTATTATATTTCCAATACAAATGTTAAAAAATTCATTGCTCTTTCCTTTTCCTTTCACTAGCGGACCATATTTTCTGGCATCATTTATTATCAAAGGTATCTCCTCACGATTAGGAATAGATACATCATCTATCCCTTTTAATAGTGCTAGAGCAGCTTCTTTATGCTCTTTAATTTTCGATATTTCCATAAGTGGGACTGAGACTTTCATTTGAATCAAAGCATGTTTCATGTCAAAATGAGGCAATTCAAGGGACATATCACTTACTCTCTTCATTTTCTTGAATTTCTCATTTGGTACTAATTCTTCCTTTGATATTCCCCCCCAGCATGATTATAAGAAGATCCTTCTTGCTTCCCACATTTATCATTGCCATCTTCCTTAGCATGAAAATCATCATCTACTTGAGGTGAGTCTTTTCTAACATAAATAGGGGTAGACTTGCCTTGAGCTATTTGTACTATTCTGTTTCTTAAGTTGTAAGTGCTTCTTGCCTGATTAATTGTTGCAATAGTTAAAGACCTCTTTTCTTCATGAGTAGGAGTCCTAAAATGAGATTGTGAACTATCATTACCCACTGTATTTATAGTTTCCTGTGAAACACATTCATCCTGATCACTTTGATAGGTTGGATTTTGTAATTGATTTATAAAACAATAATTATCCTCTACACATGAATTATTAGAGGATGATGCAATATTAGAAAGCCATGGATATGGTTTCTTTACTGTGAACATATTGATAGCAGGGCCTTCCTATTCTCTTTCTTCTATTTGGTCAAACAGAGCCTGAGCTACTACACATTGATAGGAAGAGTGTGGCATATTGCAAGCATCACACCAGGGAGTGTTCTCAACATAGTTGGCACTGTTCCTTTCAGGGGATCTGGGGTTTCTTATTCTTTTGAGTTATCTTTTCCCTCAGGGACAGGTTTGTCATTATTCCAATTGGTATTGTAAGGATAGTCTCTCAGGTTAGGCTATTTTTCAAATCTTTGGTTAGTATACTTATTATCTCGGTACCCTCCTCTATCATTCTTATCCATCTTGGTAGCAAGGTCTTTCACTGCACTCACCAATTTATCCACTGTATCATCTTCTTTGACATTTTTATTTGCTGATCCCTTTTCCTTCCAAAGTTTATTGTCTTCCCTCTTCCCCAATTTCCCTGATTCTCTCCTATTACTCTCAATGTCAATTTCTATTTTATAAGAATCCCTTAAGGTAGTTGGGTTCTTATCTCTGAGTAGATAAGACATTTTTCCATCAGCAACATTAATGTAAGTGGTAAGACATACTTTGTCATCTAATATAAAACTTGGACAAATTTGTTCATGGCCTTTTGAAATCTATTGTTAAAATCAGCCATGCTCTCATTAGGGAACTTCTTAATGTTATTAAACTCATTTAACATGTATTCAAAATTAACATGCTCTCTATACTACTCCCTAACAGACTTTACAAATTCATCCCAAGAGGCAATACTATCATTAGGCAAATTTTTGAACCAATCCCTAGCATCTTCAATTAAAGATTGAACGAAAAGATTCATAATGACATCCTCATCTTCAATCTCAAAGTCAGTCACCTTATCACTAAAAGCTTTTAAATGCTCTTCACAAGTAACAACATTATTTCCTATGAATTTAGGGATTCTATCTCTTACCTCATTGGGGATCACATTAGGGTGACCATGAATGCCTTCAAAGAAAAGAGTTCTGTATTTGTTCATGTGGACAGGCCTCCTTTGGAAATTCCCCAGCTCATTATTACTATTTGGTCCAGCAGTTCCTCCTTGATGTTGAACAGGTGAGGGAACACTCTGCTTGGGATTGGCAGCTTGAAAAATTGGGTCAGGACCCACAAGTTGAGTAGTTACATTAGAATTTTGAACATTTGGGTTCTTTCCACACTTTTGGACTTTAGGAGCTGCACCTTGATTGTTCACATTTAGATTAGCAGAAGGATTTAATTGTTGTACTCCTTGATTCACATGCATAGAACTACTTGCAGTAGTATTATTAGTAGCATGAAGAAAAGTTATCTTCATTTTCATATCAGCTGTAGCAGCCTCCAATTCCAACTTTTCTAATTGTTTTGCCAAGTCATCTTTAGCCTTCCTGGCTTGTTCAATGTCCAAATCAATTTGAGGTATTCCTTCAAGATTGGAAACTTTCTTCTTAGGCTCATGTATGTTGATACTAACAACCTTTTTCTTACCTTTGTCAGGGTCATCTTTAGTAGTCACTTTGAGTTTTGCATTTTGTTCAATCTCATATGGGAACAATTGCCTAATGATAGGTCATTCCTTCTCAAAATCATCCTTGTCAGGGTTTGAGATTTTATTTGGGGCTTTGCTTCTCAAATCATTGAGGCTACCAAATAATTATGGATTCAAACCTTTAACTTCTTGATTCAGGCTTTTAGTCTTGAGATCATTCCTTCTAGTCTCAGCTAAGAGTTCTTCTCTCTCCAATAATAAGTCATATATCTTTTTCCCACATTTTTCCTCTGCTTCAGCCATTTCCCTTTCTTGTTCTTTCTTTTTTCTTTTTAAAGCCACAATTTCATCTTGCAACTTATCAGAATCATATGATGTTGTTTCAGCAGTAGAGGTTTCTTCTGATGAAGCAAGATTTTCTTCTACATGAAAGAATCCTATGTCAATATTTTCTCCATCCCTAAAGGGATCAAAATTGGCATTATCTCTATAAGCATCAACTGGTCTCATAGGTTCTACATCTTCAAATGAAGATGAATTTCTTTCTGGAACAAGAATCTCCATTCTCCCTTTAGAGGCATGTTGGGAATCATGTTTAGATGCCCCTCTTTTGGACCATTATTTCCTTTGAGGCATATGGAGCTCCTCTCCAAGATATTTTTCAGGATTCATTTTGGAATATGATTTGGTATTTCTTTGTCGGCTCATCTCACAGAACAAACAAATATTTCACTATGCTTAATGTGCAATATTGGAATACACAGAGGTTAGAGTCACCACCTCTTTTCAGAGGACTAATATATGTAGAGATCAAATGCCTTGTCCTACCCCAGATTTCCTCTTATAGCAAAGTGGATATGCAACTTTGCAAATAGAGTATGCTTGATAATTTCTCACCTGGTAACTTCAAGAAAATGATCTTTCACTGCCCATAACTGCAAATCTTTTCCATTCATTGGATTTCCTCTTGAAAACAAACAAAGGGCCAGATTAGATATTTTAGATTTACCAACTATTCCAACTGAGACAAGATTTGTATCATTTTTAGAATCAAGACCTTCAAACAGTGTGTCACGACAGATAAGAAGAATAAAGTTTCTTTAATGATTATGAGGATAAACAAACTAATTCTCAATATTGTAAGGACAAATGTTTTCATGATCATGACTCTTAGAACATTGCAAAGTCTCTAGTAGAGTCACCAATTTGTTATCTCTTTTCCTTGTAGAATCAATTATAATAGAAATGAATGCTACACTCTCTAATACCCAGTTTAGATTCTCATAGGGAAAAGGCTAATTAACAAGGATGCAAATCCTTCTACACTTTGGGCTCCACATACCCAGGTGGGTGCACCTTTGGCAGAGTATTATCTTTCAATAATTTTAATAGTGGATTAAGGATTTATGATCCTTCTTCTTTTTATGCCACCAGGCTTAGGAAGGCTAACCTATTGATTCACTCTTCAAGGAATCACTAAAATGAATTGTACTAAATACAATTAGCTAGACATGAATTTGAGATAATAGAAATATAAAGATTGATTAAAATTGGATTGATGACAACAACCACTTGTCAGCATTTTGGCCAGTACCTAATCATGGGTCATAGAGTCAGAATAAAACATACATACATCAGGAATAACTAATGGAAATAAAAATAAACCTCAGATGGAATGCCTTACAAAATATACTCTCATCCTCACACCCCTATATCAAATTCTTGCATACACTCTAACCCTCTGGAATTATCTGCAGGATTTTAAAACTTTCCTTGAAAGCAACTCACAAATAATGACATGGCTACCTTATAACCAGTAGACTCAAAATGCCTTACAAATTGAACATACAAGAAATAAGAGCAAATGAAAAAAGAAATCATTGCTATCAAAATGGAGATTCCATTGTATTTTATTAATGTAAGCTTGATATCAGTACTTTCAAAAGACTCACAACAAAAATTCAGACACAATTCAGAAGTCTACCTTGTAGTTTTAATTTTTACTATCCATATAACAATATTACAACTTGCTACTTATAGAAAGCCTTAGTCATCTTGGAATACTTTTGGAAAATAAGGATGCAACAAGCTATGGATGACTAGACTAGAGGACAAAATATAGTTTACAGATGAGACAAAATGTTAGGCAGATGGGATAACAAATATTTGTTACAAGCCATATAATCTTTTGTGCTATGACCACCTGAATGGTTGAAGTTGTTCTAAGGTGGCTGGTTCCTTCTCACCTAGAATTTTACCTCTTGCTGATGCAGAGCCCCTAATATCTGATTTTATCAAACTGCTGAGCATCTTTGGTGTTCAGTGTCACTCTTATACTTACTGTCTCATGCTACCTGAGTGACTACACCATATTTTCTCACCCAAGTGGTAAACACCTCATCATCAGGCTAACTAAATTTGAGAACTTCATCCTTCTAGCTATTTATTTCTTCCCAATAGACATTGGCTTTCTCAATTTCTACCTCCCAAGATTCAAAAAGTTCCTTGGCTTTATTTAAAATGTCAATAGTTAACACAAACTAGCCAGTATTTCCCAATGTAACAATACTTTTTGTTCTACTATTTAGTGTTTCATTTAGTTGTCTTAGCTATAGGGCTTCATTATTATGTTCCCATCCTCTTTGAATATGTTGGGAAACATGTCATATCTATCCTTGGAGAACTCTTCTCTCAAAATTTTTACCCTCCTGATGACCATGTTCTTCATGGTGTCCAAGTTAACCATCAATTTGAGACACTTGTGGGTGCTTGTCAGGATGATATCAATATTGTTCTATTCCTTTGAAAGAGAGTAAAAATATTTGAAATGACCTACCTTCCCCTTCTAGTTATCCACTATTAGATCCCAATGTTCCTTTCCCTCATCATGATTACTCAAGATGCTAGCAATCTCTTTTCCTATCAAATAGAGATTGGCAAGATTAACCTCACTAGTACATCTCTTGAGGTTGGAATATATTTGGTCATCAAAATTTTTCTTCACCAATTCCTTAGCTTCTTTATATGTGTATCATCTGAAAATGGAAGTACTTCAATTTTGATAGGTTTAGCACCCTCATTTTGTAGATTTGCATATTAGATTTGCATTTGTGCTTGATTATACATGTGCAGGTGAAATTAGGGTTAGGATCTTGTGGATCCTCCTAGATTTCCCTCTCCATGGATATTTTCTCTAGGTAGGACCTATGTATTGGTCCTCCTGGACCTCATTCTACTCTCTCTCTAGGCCTCTAGGCCTTCTTAACATTCTGGCACATTTCCTGACCTTCCTAGGTCTCCGGCTGACCTGGGCACCTCTAAGCAACTTTCTGGTGACCTACCTGAAACCTCAGGTCAGGGTCGAGGTTGACCCTAACCTAGGTCAAGGTTGAGGTTGAATTTGACCTAGGTTAGGTTCAAATTTGACCTTGACCTAGGTCAAGGGCAAGGTCAACATAGACCTCTGTCTGGTGTTGGTCCCTACTTTCAAATCTGGAGCTTATTGGGGTCCGGAACATAAAATAGATCCACAAGTTCAAATGCGGAAGTGTTTTCTCTGATATTTGAATTAATATTTTCCCTCCTTAGTTGGTGATTGTGATTAGACCATGATTAAAGGTGAAATTTGAATTTAGATCTCTTGCATTGCCCTAGGAGGCCTATGTTGAGATCTCTATATAAACACTCTCTTTTGCCTTCATTTGATCATGAAACGGAATCAGGAGATGACATGATGAAATGATGATGCAAAATAGAAAGAGAATGATATAGAAGGACAAGAGAGGAGGACATATCATGATCTTCAATCAAGCTTTTTGAGGACAAGCTATGGTGAATCTTCATTAAAGCAAGAAGGCTCTCTCTTTAGATATACTATTCTCAACATTCAAGCATTCAAAGGACACTATTATGGGGTAGCAATTTAGGATTGTGATTTGATAGGAATACTTTAACCTTGGGGGCTTGGTATGCTTTCTTTGTCATATTGAAATCTATGCATTGATTTCTCATTTCCATGTTATGTTAGGATTATTAATCTAGAAGATTAGATCTTGATATTACATGTTTAAAGACACTTTTCAAAAGAGCAATACACACACACTATACATTCTATATTCGGTTATTCTTAGAGGTGGAGATCACCAAAATGGGGGTTTGACTAAGGCAAAACCCTATATAGCCACCCCAAAACCCCTCTTTTTAGATATTTTCATGTGCTATTTTTGGGGTTATAGGTGCAGAACAGTAGATTTGAGACCAGATTTGGATACCTTTTTCAGTGAACTTCTGAGATCCGCAAACAAATTTTCTGTCGACACTGTGTAGGTTAGGGTTGACATTATCAGGTTAGGGGTGACATTTTTGGGTCAAGGTTGACCTTTTTCATAAGATGACATCAGAACAGAAAAATATTTCTGGGTTTTGTTCATCTCTGCATTTTGGTTTGGGATCAACTATCAGATTTTCCAGAAACTCAATACAGACCTTAGAAAACAATTTTTTTCAGTTCTTCTATGTTATGAGGTAGGTATCTTATCCCACTATTCTTTACATGCTCCTTTCAATCCTTTTTATCATAATAATTAAGTGTAAAAAACTAAAATTGGCCTTAGGATCTCTTTCTTATCTCATTATGCAAATCTTATTTAAAAAATCCTTTATGAGCCAAATTAAGTGATTACATTTTGGTGAACTCTCAATAGAAAACTCTTTCTTTTCCTATGTGTTAGATTTACATTTCATATTAGATATTTCATGCATATGGAAGTAGACTTTCTTTTATGCTCTTGCATATATATTTCAAAATTCATAAAAATCACAAAATTACTTTAAAAATACAAAAACATTCACATTTTTCATGCTTGTAGTGTTTCCTTGTGTTCAACATGTATGATTTTTATTTTGAATACTTTGATGAGGATTTTATTGTATAAAATAATAGATCCATTAATGAGGTACATGGAGTGAGAATGCAAATGGTTTGAATGAGATCCCCATGGATCCTATTCCCATTTCATCCTCCTCCACAACCCCTTCAATTGACCTTTACCATAGAGTGTATGCATGGTTACCTTCATATTCCTCTATTTGCAACATCACGACACCTAAAATGATATTTCCTTAACCTTTGATGATGGTAAAAGGATGTCCTCAAATAACTATTAAGGGTAAACCCAGAGATCCCTTGGATTTATTTGATAATATAGATTCTATTTCACATGCTTATTGCACACGAAATAATCCTCAACCTACTGTCCCAACAAATTTACCTCCTTCTCAACCTGTGCTTCCTCAAGCACCTAGGTTACCTTCTTCCTTTAAGGAATATGACTTAGTGGAAAAATTACGTGCTACTCTGGCTAAGATATCTTTATGGGAATTACTTCAAACTTCTCCTACATATCATGAGGCATTGCAAAAAGATTTATCTACTCTCCCTGCTACACCTCCTAATCAAGAGAGCATTAATTCATTTCTAGAATGCATGCATAATATGCCTTCTCTACCTCATATTGTGTTTTTTGATAATGATTTACCTACTGTTGAGGTGCAGAATCAATATGATGCTCCTATCGTGGTTGTTTCTATTAATCAAAGTATCATTCGTAAAACATTGATTAATAATGGATCTGGGCTTAATGTTTGTAGCATGGATATGCTTAGGGAAATTAAGGCCGATCTTACAACTATTCAACCAGATAATATTCCTATTCATGGATTTGATAATATTGCAAAGAAAAATTTGGGTATTATTACACTACCCATTAAAGTTGGTCCTGTTCTTGATACTCATATCCATGTTATTCCTGGACCACTCAATTATAACCTTTTATTAGGAAGACCCTGGTTACATACTATGCATGTGATTCCTTCTACTCTTCATCGCAAGGTTAGGTTCATTTATAAAAATCTAATGTACACACTACATGCGGATGATGCACCAAATCCTTGCCTAAATGCAAAATATGCTAAGATTCCCGAACCTATACAACCAGTTAAAAAACCTGAACAACCACCTGGGGTTAAACAAGATGAGATTCCATCTTCTTCCCTGATGGAAGACAATTGGGGAACATTGGATTTTAATCCTAATTTTATAGGAGAATATAAAGTATTAGATTTGGAACTAATGAAAGAAAAAACTGAGTTTGAAAAACAAGTCTTTATTCCTTCTCCGCTTTCTGAGGAGTTAAAAAGTAACTTTGTTGCTGCTTCTCATGATGAAACAATCGAGACAATAAAACTAGATTGCTATGACATTGTGACATATGCCACTCCTTTAAATCAATCTAATATGGCCGACATGTATGGTTTTGGTTATCATTTACTTAAGAAATCAGGATTTAATCAGAAAGGTTGTGGTAAGTATGAACAAGGTATACAAATACCCCTGGATAACGAAGGTTGTGATTATACTTATGGGTTCGGATTCAATCCTTATAGGTAACCATCAGCTTTTCCTCTTAATTTTAATCATATTTATGGTGGACATTTGAAATTGGTTAATCTGCTTCTCCTTGACATGGACCAAAAGCCTAGGCTGGACAACTTTCTTGAGAATGAAGCCCTCGCTAAATTTTTAGGAGCTTATCAAGATATACCTACATTTCATCATAAAAGGAGGAAGCATTATTGCCTGAATAGTGAAGCCTATTTCGGAGAACATGATGAATTAGATATTTCTGTAAGGAAACTCAGGTGTGGAAATAGCTTCCTACACTAATCTCTATAGGAAAGTACTGTGCAAATTCTTTTAAATCCTTACAATTTCAGATTCATTAACTACTTTAACAATGATATTGCAGCCACATACCATGCATATAGAAAATAGAGAATGACACAATGATTTACCCTGGGGAAAACCTTTCAGTAGAAAACCCCAGTACTCCAAAACTTGCACAATGTATTATCTTCAACACAACCATTACAACACACTTGCAATGCAAGTTCTTTCAGGAGACAATCAACACTCTAAGACAAATCTAGTAGCACCATATCATACCAACAATACACTCTTTTCATATCCTTTCCTCTAACCCTAAAAAACACTTATATCATGTGCTTTCCTTTTTAGGGCAACTTCCAAGGATAGCCGTATTAGGGTTTTACCATTCTTGAAGAAAATAGGAACCCTAAAAAATTTTTGACTGTAAAGTACTCAACTTTTTCAGTTGCCACATGTCATGCATGTCTTCACCTATCATTTAAATCTCCTAGAAATAGCTCTTACATGTCATAGGAATCCGTCATAACCATTTCAGCCATGATCTTCTTACACACAATTCAAGATGATGACACATCAAGTGGAGTGACACATCAACATGCTAGCTAGACATGTACACTCACACTTAATTACATTATTTGCAAGAAAATACATTTTACAAAAAAAATAATAAGAATAGGAATTATCCAAGGTTGAGACACCTTATTCCTAACATTCTCCCACTTGTCGAAC
>MU226838.1:3311148-3323179 GCA_018584345.1 Thuja plicata | reverse complement strand
GTATTATCTTCAACACAACGGTTACAACACAATTGCAATGCAAGTTCTTTCAGGAGACAATCGACACTCTAAGACAAATCCAGTAGCACCAGATCATACCAACAATACACTCTTTTTGTATCCTTTCTTGTAACCCTAAAAAAAACTTATATCATGCACTTTCCTTTTGAGGGCAACTTCCAAGGATAGCCGTATTAGGGTTTTACCATTATCCAAGAAAATAGGAACCCTAAAAAATTTTAGGAACCCCATGATTGTGGAAGAGTGTAAAGTACTCAACTTTATCAGTTTCCACATGTCTTGCATGTCTTCGCCTGTCATTGAAATCTCCTAGAAATAGCTCTTATGTGTAATAGGAATTTGTCATAATCATTTCAACCATGATCTCCTTACACACAATTCAAGATGCCGACACATCAAGTGGAGTGACACATCAACATGCCAGCTAGACATGTACACTCACACTTAATTACATTATTTGCAAGATAATAAATTTTACAAAACAAATAATAAGAATAGGAATTATCCAAGGTTGAGACACCTTATTCCTAAAAAATTTCCCTCTGCCAATAGATTCTCCCTTACAAAGTAATTTATTAATAACTGAGACCATTGACATTCAAGTTGACAAGAATGATGTTGAAAGGATAATCAAAATTGGGAAGTGTTTGAGTCAAGATGAACATGATCAATTGGTTTCTCTCTTGCTTGAATATAAAGATATCTTTTCTTGGACATATTCAGATATGCCAGGTATAAACCCCAAAATTGTCACTCATAATATTGTCCTTAAACCCAATGGTAAACCTATGAAACAAAAGATTCGCAAGATGAATCCTGGCATCGCTTTACTAGTAAAAGTTGAAATTGAAAAATTACTAGGTGCCGGATTCATCCACTCTATTGATTATTCTGAATGGATTTCCAATATTATGGCTATTTCTAAGGGAGGAAATAAAATAAGAATGTGCACTGATTTCTGAGACCTAAATAAAGCATCCTCAAAAGATGACTTCCCGCAACCTAATATTGATGTGATTATGGATTCAATAGCAGGTCATGAATTATTGTCTTTTATGGGTGGATTTTTGGGTTATAATCAAATCTTTATTCCTGTTGATGATCAACTTAAGACCGCATTTATTACACCTTGGGGGACATTTTTTTGGGTCATGATGCCTTTTGGATTAAGAAATGTGGGAGCTACTTATCAACGCACCATGACTTTTATTTTTCATGATTACATTCATAAGATTTTGGAAGATTATGTGGATGATATCTTGGAAAAGTCTATACAAAGAGAAGATCATGTGTTCATTTTAAGACAAATATTTGAAAGAATTAGGAATTACAACATGACGTTAAATCCTAAGAAATGTGTTTTTGGAGCTGATTCTGGAAAATTATTAGGATTTATTATCTCTAAGCGAGGCATAGATGTTGATACTGAGAAGATTGATGCTATTGTTAACATGCCTCCTCCTAAGAATATTTCTCAATTGGACAGTTTACAAGGTAAAATACAATCTATTCATCGCTTTGTTTCTAACCTAGCCGATAGGACTGTTCCTTTTAATTCTTTACTCAGAAAAGATACTAATTTTTCTTGGAACCAGGAATGCAAGAAGTCTTTTGATAAATTTAAAGAATATCTGGCTAATCTTCATATCCTACAACCTTCTCAATTCAATAAACCCTTTTATCTATATACTTCTACCACTTCCAATGCAGTGAGTGCATTGTTGCCTCAACATGATAGTGATGGAAAGGAAAGACCGATATACTATATTAGTCAGACCTTGTTGGATTATGAAACACGATATACTCAGCTAGAATGACAATGCTTGGATTTAATTTTTTCTTGTCAAAAACTTTGGCATTACTTACTCAATGTGATTGTTAAATTTGATCCTTTAAAACACCTTTTCTCAAAAACCGATCTCTCCGGTTGATTAGCAAAATGGGTAATGTTGCTCACAGAATTTGATCTCAATTTCATCCTTCAAAATTCAATTAAAGGACAAGCTTTAACTGATCATTTAGCTGAAGCTACTTGTCCTCATTGTAATACAACTGTTACCTTAGTAGAATTCCCCGATGAGCATATATTCGCAATCAAACAAGATGATACTTGGGAGTTATATTTTGATGGCTCTAGATGCAAGACAGGTTCTGGGGTGGGCGTTATCTTGATCCCTCCTATGAATAAACCGATCCCTATTTCATATAAATTAACTTTTCCTTGTACTAACAATATTCCAGAGTATGAAGCCCTTATAGCTGGTTTACGAGCAGCTTCATCCCTTCATATTAAAAACTTAGAAATTTATGGGGATTCGCAATTGATTGTGGAAAAAATCAAAGGAGGTTATCAAACTAAGATTGATAAGATGACATAATATTTAGATTTGGCTTTGGATATTCTTTCACAATTCTCTTCTTACACAATTCAAACTTTACCTAGGAAAGATAATCAACATGCAGACGCCATGACAAGCGTGTCTTCTTTGGTTTGTCTTGAGAATAACAATGAGGACTTTCAATTCACTAAACACACTCTTAAATTCCCTATAATTTCTGATAAAGTTACTGTTGATTGTTGTTGTTTGCATTTAGATGAATGGTATTCACATATCTTTCATTTTTTGAAAGATAATACTTTTCTAGAATCAGCAACAAGGAACACACATAATCATATTAGAAAGCTTACAGCCCGCTATATCATTTTAGGGGAAACACTTTACAAAAGTTGTTACAATAGTTTACTATTACAATGTCTTAACAAAATTAAAGTACCTGTAGCTTTAGCAAAAGCTCACTCTGGTTCTTGTGGAGGACATTTTGGTGGGAAATCTTTAGTTAATAATCCCCTTAGAATGGGATACTAATGGCAAACAATGGAACAAGATTCCTTTTTATTTGTCAAAAAGTGTCCTCAATGTCAACAACATAGTAATTTAATTCATGCTCCTACTTGTGAGCTTTGTAATCAAGTTGCTCTGTGGCCTTTTAGCATTTGGGGTTTTGACCTTATTGGAAAAATCTCACCAGCTTCTTCTCAAGGACATACGTACATTCTCATGGCTATGGATTACTTTACAAAATGGGTAGAAGCTATCCCTCTTCATTCTACTACTACTACAGATGTTATCTGTGATTTCATCCTTAACCATATTATAGCATGATTCAGTATTCCTTCAATGATAGTTTTGGATAATGGTACATATTTTAAGAACAAAGAATTCACAAAATTCATGGAGAAATATCGTATACAACATAGATTTTCTACTCCCTACTACCCTCATTCTAATGGTCAAGCT
Organism: Thuja plicata; assembly: GCA_018584345.1. NCBI lineage: Eukaryota > Viridiplantae > Streptophyta > Pinopsida > Cupressales > Cupressaceae > Thuja > Thuja plicata. The sequence goes on along the minus strand of MU226838.1, from coordinate 3,319,859 downwards.
GAAGCATCGAATAAGGTTATTGAACAAATATTAAAGAAAATAGTCAACAAACATGTGAAAGATTGGCATACAAAACTTACTAATGCCTTGTGGGCTTATAGGACTAGTGTTTGTATGACCACTGGCACTTCACCTTATAATCTTGTTTATGGGACTAATGCTATCATGCCTTTGGAATTAGAAATATCATCCTTGCCTGTTTCATTTCATGGGATCATTGACAAAGATACTTTCTGGGAAGAATGATTACAAGAAATAGTAATGTTAGATGAACAATGAATAAATGCTTTGGAGCACATTAAGGCCTATCATAAATCACTCCAAAAGAAATATAATCACAAAGTGATTGAGTGGTCATTATTGGTAGGTGATTTATTCTTATATGAGAACCAAATAAATGTGAATGCTTTACCCGATGAAAAAGGAAAATTTAGTCCAAATTGGCTTGGAACCTTTGTGGTAATTGAGGATTTTGCTTCAGGTTCTTATAAAATTGTAGATATGAATGGTGTTCCTCTTAAGGAACCTATTAATATCATGCATCTCAAACATTATTATCCCTAAATAATCATTTCTTTCTTTATGTGTGTATGTGTTCCTTATAGAATAATTATTTTATAAGTTATGTAACTTAGAATGCATTTCATACATATTTTTGCTTCCTCTTTCTTTTTAAAGTTTTGTGCATTGATGAAAGTAAAAAGTAATCAACCATAGAACTAATTGTTACAAAAACAAATTTTTCTTCATAAATAAACTTTTTCAAGTTTGGTACATATGTGGTGCAAAGTACCATATCTATCAATCTCTATCCTGATGCTCTGGAGGTCGGTGGCTCCTAGTTCTCTTAGATCTATCGTATGGGGATGAGGATATCAGAATGGTAGTCCATGTGTGACTCCTCGATATGCCCATCTCCTGGATCCACTCTTGGTCTCTCTACATGTCAGCCATTAGTTTCTCTTCTCTCTCCTTGCATAACGTCAACTCTCACTATACACATAGGAAGATATCTGCATGTCTTCCAAGATCCCTTTGTCCTATAAGGGACTCCCTCTCACTAGCTGGCAGTTGGTAGGATATACATGTATCCTTCAGAACCTCCTATATAAAACTCCTCCACTCTACTATGCTCCCTGCAAAATTAAAATGTAAAACATATTTAATTTCTTCTTCTAAAAAAAACCTTTATTCAAAACATTCTAAAGTTATATCATACCTAGATCTCCTGCCTGGGTATCACTAAAGGATCTAAATGGTGGGGGTATGGAATGAATACTCTCTCCTCGCTCACTCTTTCTAGGACTTTATGGTGGTGTCTCTGTGTGTGCTCGAGGAGGTCATTGTGATCTCAAGGGATTAACATAGAATGGCTAATCACCAGTCCCTGTACTCTGGCCTAGGGGCATCTCTGCCGCTCTTTCCTCTACTCTCTCCTCCTCCATAGGATCTCCCCCGAAGGGAGGCTCCTCCTCATCTCTCTGATCCTCCTCCTCTCCTACTGGTATGTCATCTCCTTGGTGGTTCCTTTCTGAAGGACCTGGATCACCTATGAGGTAGTCATTAGGGAAGATAGGATGGGTCCCCTGTAAACTCCAGTATCTGATATACTCTCTGCTAACACCTACATAGGATAGCTCATGGGCTACCTCTCTATCCTTGGTCTTATCTATCTCACTATCCACAATATCAACTACTGTCAGTCAATGTATGGTACTGGGTCTTTGATAGTATCTTGTCAGATATGCATACCGAGGTACTATATGAGGGACCCCCTATATCAAACCAAACTGTCTCATCACCCTATCATAGTAATATGACATCACGACATGATTGGTAGGACCTTCTAGTAGCTTACGCTATTGTGAGTGTCTCAACTGATGTCAGGTATCTGGCCACTCTATCATCTCACAATAAGGTCTCCATATCACATCTATACCTGGTATACGGTCAAAGAATACCCTCCAAAAGAGGATATCTCTGTGCTGCCAGACATCTGCTAGCGGATATGCAAAGGCTCTCGGTGTGCTTGCATCTATCATCATAGGAGTACCCTATGGTCATGTACATGTGTAATGCTTAAACATCCAAAATTGTAGCAAGGTGCACACCGTAAGACTCTCCTGCTAGTATCTCACTAACTGACTCAGCTCGTGATAAAGATGAGCCAACATGCTGCGGACCCATGAGATAGTGACCCTGTCACTCTCCATCCTATGTATGAGATGAGTAAATGGTGCTAAAAATACTATACCCTTTGTGTTGGGAACTACAACCAAAGAAAGTATACATAGCATCACTCTCTGTACCAAAGGTGTCAGACCTGCTAGTATGGCTGTCAGAGATATCTGATCTGATCAGGTCCTCAACTATGGTACCCATCCCAAACAATACTCTATATTTGAAAAAACCTCAGGCAGACCCCATGGTACTCTCAGTCTGACAGGCTCACCTTGAACTAGAATTTTTAGGATCCTGTACACATCCTCTAGCATGACTGTGATCTCTCCTGATGAGATATGTATCCTCATCCCATATCTCTATCATCGCTGATATCATGGACTGATGGAACCTCAACTATGGTAGGAATACTACCCAGTACAATCCCACATCTCTCAATAACTATATCTCCTCCTATTGTAGCTTGGTGACACTCCCTCTGACAGATAGTGGTAACCCTCCAAAGGGATGTTCTCGAAGATAGACTAGATCCTGCGAGCACAAACATGAATCATATCAGTACTTCTACATCAAACATCTTTTGTACCCACCTAACCTAGTCAAGGTTGAGATTTATGGGTTAGGGTTGAGCTTTATGGGTCAGGGTTGACCTTTATGGGTCAGGGTCAACTTGCCTCCAAGAAGGACAAAACCTCCCCAGTTAGGGTCGACCATAATGGGTCAAGGTCGACCTAACTAGGTCAGGGTCGACCTTAATGGGTCAGGGTCAACCTTATTGGTTCAGGGTCGACCTTCCCTATAAAAACATGAAATTTTCAATCATAGGCACTAGAAATAGGAACTTACCTCGGGCAGTGGCTGTCTGCTGGCCAGGCGCTCCCTCAGAACCTCCACGGGGCTCACTCAAAACTCCTCTCTCTTCGACATCCTATCTCCTTTCCCAAACTTTGCAAATGGTAAGAATGAGGTGATAAGTGCCTCTTTCTCTTATTTATAGGTATTAAATTAGGGTTTTAATAGGGTTTCATTTGAAGTTATTTAGGTTAAATTCGAATTTTCCCTTTATATGCATTTAGATAGACATCTATTCTTTTCATCATAACTTGAGTTTGGTAGCTCCGTTTTTAGTGCCGTCAAAGGTGTTGGAATCATGATTCAGATATCTAACCTCTTAAATTAGTTGAGGAAGGTTTAGGTGTTGGAAAGTTAACTACTTGAGGATGCATGACTCATTTTGTGTTGTCATCATGGCAACAAAGTCATGTTTAGTTTCTTTCATGAAAGACAAAATGACTAAGGAAAACGGGGCAGAACAGAGATACTCAGCGATCAACACATCAGAGCACATGTGAGAGATCAATTCAATTTATGTGCATTCAGATATAAGTTATATGACATGTATACATGCTACATCCAGACATGCATAGTATGGAACTACAATACAACAAAGTTAGAAGCAGATAAATAGACCAACAGTCCTGGAGATAGAGCATAGAAGTCGACTAAGTGTTTTGTTCAGTGTGTGTTATTTTATAATGTAATGGCTAAGTGCCTTTGGTTATATTATTATAATGATGTAATTAAAATTGTAGTAAACATGCTTGAGCCAACTTGTTTGAAAGCATTGTATATTTTTTTTAGGGCCGACTAGTGTTTTGTTTTGGGTCGTGCCTATTCGAATTTGAAGATATAAGTATGTAATGTAAAGATATGTTACAACCATCAATTTTTATGCAAGAGGAATTTATAGAGGGATAGTACTATGAAGTTAGTATATGATATAGCTCTTTCAGAGAGTAAGAGAATTCATGCATACACAAAACTGATTAGACAACAGTGTCATCACAACAGTTCATTTTGATATAGTGCATATCATCTTTCAGAAGGTTGTAGCCTTCATCTTATTGGGCAGTGAGCCATATACCTTTAATAGGGTTTTGTAAAAGACTCCTAAGAGGGTCCAAACTTTAACTAGGTCATTGTACTCATATTGTAAAGACTACTTCTAACAGGGAAAAGGAACTCTCACAAGTTCATTATACTTAGTACTATATTTTTGGGTACTAATTCCCACTGGGGTTTTCCTCTGATCAAGATTTCCCCATTATCATATCATGTGTTATGAGTTTATATGTTAAGCTTCATTCTATGTATGTTTGATTTATGCTTAATTTTCTCAAAAGTAATTAATAAGACAAAGGTTTCTAACAATTGGTATCAGAACTCTGGTCCTCAGCAAATAAGTTTAACCACTTGAGGAGATCACAAACTTAGAAAAAGAAAAAGATTTGAAAAATAATCTTGAAGCAGCCCTTGAAGATCTTGATAGATCTGAAAAAGAAAATGAAGAACTTAGACTGAAATTTGATGGTTCACAAATGCTTATCAAGAAACTAAGAAAATATTTGAAAGATAGCTCTACAAGTGACTTTGGGAAAATGATCAAAAAGCTCAATGAAGAAAATGTGTCTCTAAAAGATAAAGTTGAGAATCTGGATGAACAATTTACAGACAGCCAAATTGCTATTGAAGAAAATATCAAAGAAAGCAAACAACTAGATGATGAACTTTTAAAAGAAAACATGAAAGTTCTGGAATTGGAAAACATAAAAAAGAAGTTGGAATCTGAATTAACAGAAGCAAAGGATAAGATATATAAACTCCACACAAGTTCATATTCACTTCAATCTCAGCTCAATGCACAAAATTAAAAAGGTGACACTACTAGTCTTGGATTCAATATAACACAAACTGAAGTCAATTCATTTCAAGAAATAGAGAAACTTCATGAAGCACTTTCAGAAGAAAATAAAGTTGAAAATGTTGAAGAGATTAAAGCACAAAGGGAAATCAAGCAAGTTAATAGAACTTGTTATGCATGCAACAAACATGGTCATCTGGAAAGAGATTGCAAAAAGGTAAGACCCTTCAATGGTTATTGTTTCTCTCGTAATAAATTTGGTCATAGGGCTCTACATTGCAGAACTCAGTCACAGCAGAATCAAAGAAGAATGAATCAAAACAATAAACCTCAAAGGAATTTGTAGAACACTACATGTCAGATATGTAACTACAATGGACACATAGCAAAGCAATGCAGCATGATGAAGAAAAGCATCAGACCCCCTATCATTTTTCACACATGTGGAAAGGCAGGAAACATCTCAAAGTTTTGTAGATCCAAAACTTAGAAGGAAGATGAACCTAAGAAGTCACTATTTGAAGAAAAGGGAGAAGTAAAGTTTGTTCAAGAAAATGAAGATTCAAGCAAAATTTGGGTTGAAGTAAAGAAGGACAATGATGTTGACAAAATAGTTGATGCATCCACAGTGGACGCACCCTCTACTTCTTCTTGAATAGACCTTCTTGGTCTTATGGGGAGCTATTCTAGCACAGGACCCCTGTGTGGTTGGTATACTCACCTCTGAGTATGCGCCTATGATATCATGGTTAAAAGAACATAATATTGCTATGTGCATTCACGCATTGTCTCTAATGCATCAGGATCAAAGTTTCAAAATCTTTGGGTAATTTGCGTACTGTTGCAAACATTAAATGCGGTAGATTGTATAAAGGAAAGAAATTATTCAATCTTCCTCACACTTTCATTCAAAGAGCACATAATTTGGAGGGCATTGGAGCACTAGACATCAAGGCATGAAGGCATAATAGATTTTGCAGTTGAGCGAATGGATAAGAAGTTTGAAGTGGAACCCTGGCGGTCACGCCGTTTCAAAATTTCATGAAACCCTACTCAAGAAAATTCCAAGAAAGTATGGTGACTCCAATTATGTTTGATATAGCAGAGAGTAAGAGAGTTGTATTCAAGAAACATCCATTCAAATCCATACTGGATGATGTGGAAGGGGCTTTCTCCAAAGCCCCGCTAGGTGTTTTTCACGTGGAAGATATTCGTGCGTATACTTACTATAAGAAGGAAACAATAGGTGATGTCAAAATAGCTACTCATATGGCATCCATGATGAAACCTGACTACACATTCAAAGATGAATTCATGCACTTGATTGATAACCCTATGTTTGAGTATTCTAATGTGCATGAGTTTGATGAGCCTAAATGGGTGAATATTTTGTTGAGCAGAATACATGATGATCTTTATTGGAATGGTGAGGTCCTTGTGTGTATCACCATAGACCTAATTCATGAATTGACCAAACTTCCCAAGACTGGACCACTCTTTCCCACTAGCAAGGATTTCAAAAAGCAGATTGAACAAGTTTGTTTATCCAAAAGTGACAAGTGCAAAATGACAGTTGACCCTATCAAAGAAGATAACATAAAATTTTTGATAATGATACTCGGATATAAGTTTCAGCAAGCAAGCAGACTGAACAGTGTCTTGGCAGCAACAGTCCTAGTAGCTATCAAAATGGTGAAGGATAACACTCAATACAACTTATGTGAGATCTTGCATGGTCAATTGATTGACAACATCCGAATCATCAAACATGACAGGAGCAAATAATTTAGGTTTGGATCCTTGATTATCTATTTGTAATTCCATATAGTTGGAAAAGTTGCAAATCTCTACCTGGATTGGAGAAAACCCACAATGTCTCAGATATCACTCAAGGTCACCTTAGAGAGAAGTGCAAGGGATGCCATGGATATGGATATAAAGACATTCAGGATCAAAATGCAGAATAGGTAAAGATTATCTGAGAAGATAGTTGAAAAATATAAGGATACCATATGTTTCATGGTAGAAATAGATTGCACATGCATGGAGGTAGTTGAACCTAGAACCAAATGGATTCATCCTCTTGGTTATGAAGTGGAAGAACATGTGCTATAAGGATATGCGCAAGTTATATTGTCAGTGCCCAAAGATCCTAATGAGCCTAGGTGGGGAACCTACAGAGAGAAGACCAATGAAGTGGATACTATCCTACACAGTGCTGATAATAAAAGGAAAGCTTCCAGAATTACATCTAACATACTGAAAGTTCATGGAGTCACACAAGAAGATCTTGACAAAGATAGAGATGCCAAGATAGAAAAAGAACTTGAGAAATCTGAATAGATCTAGAAGAAGAAGGAAGTAGAGAGCACCTCTGTGCCCATTGACTTAGATTCATCTCCATTGTCTACACCAAGAAAGAAGACTAGAGGAAGGAAATAGGCGCCTACAAATCACCCATCCTCAAGGAACACTTAGAGAAAAGAAAAGAATACTCAAGCTCCTCCTAAGGTAGGATTTAGACCTAGTCTAAATGTTTTGAGGAACAAGATTGCTAATGAAGGAAGATTAGATACACTTTCTAAAGTCTATGACAAGTATCAAGAAATTGACAAAATTTAGATACATTCAATGATCATATCCCATATGATCAAGTTTAAGAAAATAGTTCTTGAACTCAAGACAGTGATACCGGATTAGTTATGGAACTTGTTGGAGATAATGAAAATACATGCAATAGAAGAAGACATGAGGATAAGAGAAGAAACATTGGATACTCTTCTTCCTATATGCTCGCATGATGAGAAGGCTATATTGTTAGATTTGGTGAAGCCTCATCTCTGAACTAAGACAAGGACCCTACAAATTATGAACAAGGAGTATGAATAGATAGGTAAGGAGACTGAAAAGGAATTTTCACAAGTATTTATGGACATACACATGTATCCACCAATGATTCCTACAGCAAAAGTTACTCCCACTCCTCCCAAACAGGCTACAAAACCAGTGATTCAGATTGCGTCTATGACAGGTCCACAGGTCTCTGCACCCACAATGACAATAACTTATGATACAGATAAAGAATCAGAAGATACTATAGTAGTTGACAATGTCAAGATATATAATACTGCATCTGAAAAGGATATGGACAAAGTTGATAAGCCATTTGTAAGCACTGAAGAAATGTGCATCGATGATACCACTGCACATCAAGATGAAGTTCCCATCAATGATCAAATTGACATAAATGTAGATACTCAAGATGATACTCAAGGTGACAAGACATCAATAAAAGAGAAACCAGTAAAGGTTGAAAGTGTGGATACAAGTCACAACACTATATTCTCACCATCCACTCAACCATCTATCTCATTGTTGTCAAGGTTAACTCCTAATTCAGCAAGTTTGGATGCATGGGGAGAAGAAGACCTAATCAAAATCAGCGTTCTTGCTATGGAAAAATCAAAGGAAAAACAAGTGATGAGGAACCCTCACTTCTTGGAAACAGTGAATATTTTGAATGACTTAGTCCCTACTGATAAGAAAGTAGCCAAAGTCCAATTAGTTGAAGATGTGGACAACATTTTGTCAAAATTCAAATCACACTTTATAAGCTTAGTAGGCTCTGCTACTAAGATTGTAGAAGATGAATACAAGAAGGAAAGACTGGATGATTTGGTAAAGAAATTTACTTTAGACTTAAACTCTTTAAAGATTGGGCAATCTATATTGAAGGAATTAGCAGATAAAGGAAAGAGAGTCATAGAAAACTATATGGACAGAGTGAAGCTTACCTCTGAGCACACCAAAAAGGTAGAAGAGGCAGAGT
>MU226838.1:3279540-3300727 GCA_018584345.1 Thuja plicata | reverse complement strand
ACCTCTCTATTAAAGAGATGGCTTTCTTTCTCTCTCACACACATTAGACACAATTCTTCACTTCTTGTATATCATTGTAAGAGCATACTCTCTCTCTCTCTCTCTCTCTCTCTCTCTCTCTCTCTCTCTCTCTTTTTGGCTATTTTTCCCATTCATAATTCACGGGGTTTTTTTTACGCTTTTCCCCCTTCAAAAACTTCTTGTCTCCTTTGTTGTTTCTTTTTGGTGTATGCTCTAAGGAATAGTTTAATTCATGATAATCTTCCTTTTTCCTAACTCATTTGGATTAATATGTTCCTAGCTCAAATTTGATTTTCCATTCTAACAGTATCTTATCCCACTAATCTTTACATGCTCCTTTCAATCCTTTTATCATAATAATTAAGTGTAAGAAACTAAAATTGGCCTTAGAATCTCTTTCTTATCTCATTATGAAAATATTATTTAAGAAATCCTTTATGAGCCAAATTAAGCTATTAAAATATGCACTGTAGTCTTCAAGATCCCTCTTACCGTCTTCGTCTAACCCTAATCTTTCATTGATTAGCTTGTTCTTTTCAGCTTCCAACTCTGGTCTTTTAGCATCAATAGCTTCCTGGGTAGTGGGACTGAGAGGTGAAGGGGATGGGGGATAAGTCACAAATGGACTAGAGGGAGAAGGTTGGTGAGGCCCTTGAGAAATTACCCCCTATGGCATTAATTGGACCTTTTTCTTTCCTTCCAAAACTGCTATTTTGTTATCTTTTAATAAGGATTTGACCTTTTCCTCAATATAAGCCTTTAGTACAAATTTGTATTTCTTATTCAGGCTGTCGTAAGCTTCTTTCTCTTTCTCAGCAACGCTCAGGCTCAAGCTAGCTATTTGAGCAACAAGATTTGTTGCTTCAGTTCTTGAAGTGTCAGCAACCCTCTTGAAAATTAGGCTTCCAGTATCCTCAATCTCATCATCTTCCTTCATTCTCCTCTTGTATTTTTTCTTCAATGACCAAACTTCTAGGGCTTCATGGTCTTCACTAAACTGGACACCAATTGATGTCCTAGTAATGCTCATAGGCTTCACTTGCTTCCTGCTAGCATCAAAAATAACTGCATCTTCTAAATCCCATTGAGGCAGTATGAGGACTCCCTGCTACTTAACCATTTCTCTACCCTCTTCAGGGGTGATCTTATCAAATTTGGAGACCATCTCTTGCTTGACTTCTTTCTCTATATCTCCCTTAGCAGAATTGGGCTGGCCTTCTTGTATCTTTTGGCATTTATGATTTAATTCATCAATATGGCATCTCCATAAAAATTGAATGAATGCCCTAGTTTTGACAAAATTGTCATCTGACAAGAATTCATCATTGGCTTGCTTGGTTATAGAATCTAATTCCTTACCTGTAAACTCTTCCACTATGAGGTCAGCTTTTGTATGTTTAGATGCCTCTTGCATCCCTTCTTGTAGCTCCTGAGTAGTGACAACAACTTCACCAGCATTCCTCAATTGCACCAATTACTCAGCAATGGCTTGGTCATCATATTGTATGGGGGATTGAGAAGGAGAGTACAATTCACTCCCTTACTCTCTGATTTCCATTTTTTGTCTTTTGGGAGAGGGCACTTCTTGAATACTAGAACTTGCTAGCCTTTTTCCCTTATGCTGAGGAGGTTTATTAGTTTTGGGCATGATGGTAGTGTACCCTCTCCTCTTGTATACTACATAATCCCCTGGTGGGACTATTCTTCCCTGTGGAAATTTGTTCAAAATAGTAAGAGCCTTTTTTGGTTCACCTTCTATTATCCTCTTCTTCTTCTTGTTTAGGGTCTATATGATCCCCTCAAATAAATTCATTAGGGAGTCAATCTTATAGGACCATGGGAAAAATTCCTTTAAAGGATCATAAGACTTATCAAAATTGTGTACAAAATCCAAAGAATTCTTGTACGCCAACCATTTCTCCTTCCTAACCTCCTGGACACCAAGGTCAAAAATGTTTCTAATGATATCCTCAGGGTAGTTGAACTAATGTTCTAATGCCAAGCACTTATTCCTTTTTCTGAACATACCCATTATGAAATCTTCATTATCCGCACACCTGGATACAGATATTGCTAAGCGATAAGGCTCAAAATATTTATCAAAGAGTGTCCACCCACCTTTGGTTATGATGAAATGATGGGCTCCGGTGAGGGTAGGGAAAGTTTTTCCCTTCATCTTCCTAGTCAGGGCTTCTTCTTGTAGCCCACCCAATTTCCTTATGATATCTTCTATTCCAATCTTGAGAGGGACTTTGTAGGGCAGCACATAAGGGGTTCCCCTGAATCTGTAAACCCTAATTACTATAGAAAAAGGGTACAAAATTAGATCTCCCCAATTGTGAGAAATATTTAATTCTAGGGCATATTCCATAGGCCTCAAAAGCCTCATCATCTCAGTGTGGACCATAGAATTTTGATTTCATAATAGTGACTTGAGTCTAGTTGCAAAAACCCTATCAAAATAAACATAACTAGCATTTTTCCTATCCCATGATAGATCAACACTCCACATCTGAACATGCAATTCTTCATCACCCTAGAACTTAGTTAATTCCATTTCTTCCTCAAAGAAGTCTGCATTGTTGAATAAGAACATATGCATCATGAGGGAATACCATCCCATTGGTTTAAGTATGTTGTTGTATTGAATTCCTGCCAAACCCTCATGCATTTCCTAGGAAATATAAGATGCAAAATCAAATACTACTGACAGGTGGGGATGTATAATTTGAACAACCATTAGCATTATGTGGACAGGCATCGTTACATCTTCATCTACCCCCAAAACTTGGCATAGAGCACTGTACATTTTTCTAGCCTTTCCATTAAAGAGATCCAACTTGAAAGGTTCTGGGTTCCTAGGCCCTACTACAACCAAGTCCCATATTTTATTAAAGTATCCCTTTAATGCCTCATCCCTGTAATTCTCCCTCTGAGTCTGGTATACTTCTTTAAATTACTCAAAATCAATATCATCCATATGTATTGAGGTGTCAGTCAGCTTGAAGATTCTTCTTATTTCATCAGTTGATACAGTTAATAACACATTTCCCTGGGTATCCCTAACAAACCTAGCCACCTTGTCATAAGTGTTTGCAATCAAAGTGAACAAATCAGTATCCATAAATACACCATGTGCTATTAGTTTTCCTATGTCTAACTCCCAAATGTTATAGTCTGGGATAGGGGCATTCCTTTGGATTTAAGCTATTTTGAACATAGTAAGACCATCAAAACTAGTCTTAACATGTTTTTCCCATCTACCAGAATCATATAGCCCGTCTCCAATTTTGAAATGGGGATGTGGTGGAACTATCCTTTTAATTTGAGTGGAATCTCCTATGGACAATGGAAGTTGCTGTAACAAATCCTCCCTAATGTTTCTCTTATGATAATCAACTTCTCTAGAAATCTCACTTCTAGGGGCCATTCTAAATCTAGGGCTCTTTTTCAATATTAGATTTAAATTCTAAGACAAAATTTCTAAAAACCTTTCTGAACTACAAATCTCACTAACAACCTGAATGCTGGTGAATCAGAAAAGCTTACCTGCTCTGCACAGTATTCGCGTGAAGCTAATTATCTCTGTAATCCTATTTTTTCTCAAATGAATTTGATGAATTATTGTGACTGCAAGTCAACTTAACCAATTTTATGGCCTCAATCAAATCAGTCTTTCGAATTGAATTCAACTGGAGTGGCCACACATTCTAAAATCAATTTGCAAGCTTCAATTTCAAGGCTTAACGACTCTCTACAACACATTTTAAAAAATTTGAATTTGAGCCCTAGATTATGGACATCATTTTCTACATCTAACGACTATCTTATTTTCCCAAAAATAACTATTTACCTAGGACACGCATCAACTCTGCTTAATCACTTACTCACTAGATATCGAGCACTTTTCTTTTAAGCCATTAAGCTGACCGTTAGATGTAAAATGAATTGAATACCTTTTAAAATCTTGCTAGCTCTGAGTATCCGGGTCCACCAGCTACCACATGTCATCACCGCTTAATGTCTTGTCTGATAGATGTCATGCATCTTGGATATAAGCCATTAAGCCCACTGTTAGATCCTTCCAAGCTTTAGCGACCTTTATGCTATCTACAACTGGACCCACATTATTTCCTGGACACATGTCGCTACCACTTAATGGCTTACTCATTAGATTCTATCCACTTTGCCTTTAAGCATTTAAGCAAGCCATCAGATTCCTTCATACTTGCCCACTGTTTAACTTAGAACCTTTACAACTTTTTGGCCCCACCAAGGACACGTTTCACCACCGCTTAATGGCTTAACTAATAGATTCTATTTACTTTTTGACTAAGCTATTAAGCAGGCCATTTGATCAAAACCAACTTTCTCACCACATAGGATAATGAAGTAAAAGGGATTTTTTCAGCGGCATGACTTAGGAAATATTAAAGCGGTTAGGATAACATAATCTTTTAAAATGCAACCCATTTAATGTGAACACATGACTTGAGGTAATTTAAGTGACCGAAAAAGTAAAATGAAAATAGACTTCGCCAAGACACTTAGGGTTTTTTAGAAAATTTTCACCACTTTTAACAAGGTTAAGGGTAAGAACAAAATTTGCAGAGGCATAAGAGTAATTTTAACCCTGATTTCAAAGCCTTGGACACTACCAATGACAAGGGACCCTAATAGAATTACAAGGCACATTTCAAACATGAAATAGTACCAACAAGATGGGGCATCAATGCTTCCACTTGCCACTCCAAGGGATCTATCTTCCACCTTCCTCTTTACTTCCTTAATTTCTTCCTCTAATAGACCAACCTTTATACCACAATCATGAATAAGGTTAGAAATTTTTCTTTTCTTTGATCCTCTAGATTGTTCTTCTCTTACCTTTTTTGACTTCTCCTCATAGGTTCCCCATCTCTCTTCTGATGTATCAATTTATGATTTAAGAATATGTTCTACTTGCATGGTGAGTAATTCAAAACTCACTTCATAGCCCATAGGGTAACACCATTTCTTCCTAGGTGTAACTGCCTCAAAACATACACAGTCTATTTCAACCATAAAACAGATTGTATCCTTATACTTCTCAACAATGTCCTCATGTAGTTTGTATCTACTCTTCATTTGTCTTTGTAAAATTTTGATCATTGCAAATATTTCTCCATCTACCCAAGTAGTGTTATGTGTTTTGTAACTCTGTGAGATTATTATACCAGTAGGTACTCTAGATTTCCAGCCACTAGGATGTAGACCAGGAAACTTGTGCTCAATATGAATGAACATGTGTACCAATAATGATCCAAACCTGAAAGTTTCCGTTCTTTCCTTCTTCAAAAGCTTTACATTCTCAAGGAATTGTTGTGCCAATACCTCACATAGATTGTACTGTGTGTTTTCTTTTATCATTCTTCATGCCATCATAATCACTCCAGCAAATAGTGAGTTAGGTCTGCTACTATAGTAGAATTTCTAACCAAGTATCATTGCAATCAACCTTACATCTTGTTGGAAAATATCATTTACTATCATTTCCCTTCTATCCCACTTCTAGTGTGTTAGGGTTTTGACTTCTTTCTTGACATATTTCTTCATAATGGGTACAACTCTAGTGTTATCTAAACCAGTAATCTCATGAATTAGGTCAATACATATTTTCATAGGTTGGCTACCAATCCATATGAATTGGTCATGAACCCTGCTCACAAGTATTTTAAACCATTCCTTTTCATTGAATTCACACAGATCCATAATCTTCATTATACTCAGTTAGATAATATGTTTCCATTCCTCCTTCATGATTCCATTCTCAATCATGTCTTCCATTTCAGTGATTATTTCATTATCTCCCAATGTATCATATTTACAGTGAATGTATGCCTTAATGTCTTCTATGTGAAGTATGCCATGTGGGGTCTATGAAAATGCTCCTTCTAGATCCTCTTCACATGATTTATAAGGATGTTTCTTGAATTTGTGTCTAGGATGATCAAAAATATCAAAAATCACAGGTGCATCCATAGCTTAGATGATGTAGAATATCTTTCTCACATGGAAATCTGATTTTATACTCCAATCGATCATGCACAATAGGTGTAGAAAAATCTAAATACTTCTTCTCTCTGATCTCCTTGGCTCACACCTTGTTAAATGATGGATAAATAGATCATAACATGGTGCTTTATACAAGTTAGGTTATAACTTTCTATTTCATTTTAAACTATCTGGTCGGCTGCTAATTCTTGCAATAAAAATATACATGTCGGTTGATGATGCACTCTTAGGTATATAATCCATGATGTTGGATTAACTCACACACAAGCTCGCACTAGCTCAATCAATGAATTTTGGGGCAGGATAAATTATGATGTTTTGCATTTAATGCTCCCCTAAGGCCATGATCAGCCAATTAGGTTGATTCTATCTTGCTACCTTCAGGCGAAGATCCAGTAGCATCTACTGACTCTCTCTGAACTAATGTCTCACTAGTTTCTTTAATCTTTCATATCTTACCACTTTTGTTGTCTTTTGCTTTCTTAAAACAATTTTCATAATCAATCTTCACATCTGCAATACTCTTACCATTATCACTTCCATTCTTCTGAGGTTTCATAGTAGGTGGTGTTCTTCTTTTATCTACTCCATTATACCTGCAAAAATTTTCTATATGTCCTAGATTATTGCATTTGTAACATATAGGTGGTCTTCTTTCTTGATTAACTTGCAACTTACAGTACTTCACAATGTGTCCAATGTTGTTAAATTTGTAGCATGTAGGTTTCATTGTAGGTTCTCTTCCATTGTCTTGCCTATAACTAGATTTTCTGCATTCTATCTTCTTGTGCCCATATCCATTATAGTTAAAACAATAACCAGAAAAAGTTCTAAAAGGGGCATTACATCTACAGTCTCTCTTCATGTGTCCAAATTTGTTGCAACCAAAGCATCTGCCTCTAAAAGGTATGATCTACTATTTAGGTTCTTCAATAGATGGTTTCTCAACATCAATCTTCTCCTCTGATTTCTCTTCCTGATTCTATGAACATTCAGCTCCATTGAAGCCAATACCAGTCATGTCACCTTTAGTTTCCTTCTTGTCTTGTTGTTCATCAATCAAATTGCTGTTGGTGTGAAGTTTCTCAATATGATTCTTTCCTTTAGCAAGTTCACTTTTCACAATCTGACTATTTTTCTCTAATTCCAAGTATTTGTTCTTGTAGCTATTAGCCTCACCCTTCATTTGATTCAAATCACTGTTTAAGGTTTCTTTAGCTTTCTTCCTAAAATCCTCCTGCATCTGTATTTCTTTAGCCATATTCTTGTTCTCAAGCTTCAGAGTCTCAATCCCTTCTTTCAGTTGCTTCACCTGATCTGAATTATCCTCATCTGAATCTTCTTTTATCTGAACCATGAGATATTCTATCTGACTTCTAGAAAGTTCAAGTTTTTCTTTTAGTTTCTTTATGAATTTCTCAACTCTTCGGAGGTTAAACTTCAATTCGCCATTTTCTGCTTTAGCATTGTCAAGGTCTTCAAGTGCAGCTTCAAAGTTCTCCTGTAAACTATTCAAATCCATTCTAATCTCCCTCAAGCTATTAGACTTTCTCTCCAAGGGCCAAAATCTCTGATACCAATTGTTAGGATTGGATTATACTGAGAGGGGGGGGTGAATTAGTATAATAGCACTTTAAACTAATTCTTCTTTAACTTAAACATTAACCATACATTTGCAGTAAAGTAAAGAACATAAGAAAATTACACAATACTCATAACACCATGATTTTTTTATGAGGAAACCCTAGCCAAGGGAAAACCCTGGTGGGGATGATACCCACAAGCATGTAACAAAGTATAATGTCCCTATAAGGAGACCTAGCCTTGTTAGGAGCTGAATATTACATAGTACATTTCCTTGTTAGAGGAATAACAACCCTGTTAAATGTTCACAACACCCTGTTAGGGGCTTCTGAGCTTACAACTCTTACAATGTAATTCTATTACAAAAGGTTCTCAGTCATAAAAAAAAAGCATCACAAATGCATTGATAGTTCCTTTATAGCTCTGCCATTCTCTACTCTGCCATTTGCATGTCTTCCCTTCCAGATAAAATACTATACATACTTCCTCAATATTTACCAAAAAGATCTTACATATATATATATATATATATATATATATATATATCTCAACTTTACAAAGTCGGCTCTCAGTATGAATATTACAAATGGTACTAAGTTGGCCTTCAGTACAAAATACATTTAATATAATAAATATCAAATGCATAGTCAGTGCTCTTGCATAGTCAAAGTATAGACTATCAACAAAAAAAATACAACTTCGATTTCCTGGTGTCCAAGTCATACTATCTTATTCTTCGCTGCTATCCAACTGCTTTGTATCGTTGTTCTCTATTGTTTGCCAGTCTTCAAATCCTTATAACTCGCCGTGCACTTATCCAAAACCAAATCAATCTTAGCTAAATGGCATACATACTTCATAATGTCTTCCTCTAAGCTCACATGCCTTAAGTCATCGATCTCTATCTTTGATATCCAGAACAACACTACATCCCTACTTCTATACTTAGTCAATTTTAAACATACCAAAACTTAACTTCAAAAGAATCAATCTCAAACCAAGACGTGTTTCCATAATTGAAAACCAAAGAGTGAATCACATTACCAAAACTGATCATTGGCCAACATGTATTATTTCCATGCTACATATTTTTCATGCATCATATGTATGTTCATTTCCATATTATATCTTTATCATGTGTTGTCATGTGTAGTAGACCTAATCTTTTCCAAAGCAACTACCTTGAAAATATTTTGTTGAACCAAAGTAATAGGTGTAATAGACCACAACTAGGCTAATAGACTCCAAATTTGCATGCCCTAATGATGCAGAGGCAATTGGTTTGAAAGCTATTAAGGTCTATAATATGTCTATGATTTCAAAGATAAATCAAATGACCCTAGGAACCCCCAAATGCACCATAGGCTCCAACTGCATAAAATGAATGAAAAGACCTACCCATTGCCTCTAGCACCTTGAATCATATTTCCAACATCATTCCACACTTTCTCCTAGACTTACCCATTGCCTCTAGTTTGTATCTAGGTTCACCTGGCCAACTAGAGATAACAAAATAGATGGTTTAGTCTTAGGATAAATGGTTTGAAATATGCGTCATAAGCAACTTTCAACTAAGAAATAATACAACTTTTTGCACTAACCAAGATCGGGTTGCAAAATGGAATCTGAGTGTAATCTCTCATAATTTAGCCACATGATCTTAGGCCTTCCCAAGATGGTCCTTGTGCACTACACAGATCTATAATATCTCTCACAAGGTCTGAGATATTGCTCTTGAAAAATTACTTCCCAATTTGGATTAGTGCACCTTGGGAACACTTTAGCCTGACATGCGCCAAAATATTCTTGATGCTAGAAGAGTGAAAAAGGTATAAAATAGTGTTTACTTGGCCAAATGGAGCTGATGGAACTATCATTTTTCTCCATGATGAATGGTTTGAAAGATGCACCATTTAGCAATTTTCAACTGAGCAAAAATGCAACTTTTTACACCAACCAAGATCTGGTTGCCAAATGTAATCCGAGTGGAATCTCCCAAAACTGAGACACATGATTGTAGACCTTCCCAAGACCATCCTTTTGCACATCACATATCTATGATATCTCTCATGAGGTCCGAGATATCACTCTCCAAAAATTTCTTCCCAAGTTAGCTTAGTGCACCTTGGGAACACTTCAGTTTGACATGCATCAGAATGTTCTTGATGCTAGGAAAGAAAAGAAAGGTATCCACTATAATTTACCCTATGAAATGGAGCTGATGGAGTTGATGGTTTGGTCCCATGACAAATGGTTTGAAATATACACCATTGAGAAATTTTCAACTAAGCAATAATGCAACTTTTTGCACCAACCGAGATCTGGTCGCCAATTGTAATCAGAGTGGAATCTCCCAGAACTGAAGCACATGTTCCCAAGATGGTCCTTGTGCACTTCATGAATCTTTGATAGCTCTCACGAGGTCTGACATATCACTCTCCAAAAATTTCTTCCCAATTTGGCTTAGTACACCTTGGGAACACAACGATCAAACATGCGTCGGAATGTTCTTGATGCCACATGGAAAAAAAGGTATCCACCAGAATTTACCTGGCCAAATGGAGCTGATAGAGATGACGGTTTGGTCTCATGATGAACAGTTTGAAAGGTGCACCATTTAGAAACTTTTAACTGAGAAATAATGTAATTTCTTGCACCAACCAAGATAGGGTTTCCAAATGGAATCTGAGTGGAATCTCCTACAATTGAGCCACTTTCTTGTAGAGCTTCCCAAGATGGTCCTTCTGTACTTCATAGATCTTTGATGTCTCTCACAAGGTCAGAGATATCACTCCCCAAAAATTTCTGCCCAATTTGGCTTAGTGCACCTTGAGAACACTTCTGTCTGACATATGCTAGAACGTTCTTAATGCTATAAAAGGGAAAAAAGGTATCTAATAGCATTTCCTAAGAAAACTACTGCTAATGGACCTAATGGTTTTCTCCCACAATGAATGGTTTGACAGATGCACCATTGAGAAACTTTCAACTGAGCAACATTACAACTCTTTGCACCAACCGAGATTGGGTCGCCAAATGAAATCAAAGTGGAATCTCCTAGAACTGATAAAAATTCTTGTAGACCTTCTCAATATGGTCCTTGCACACTTTATAGATCTCTCATATCTCTCACAAGGTCTGAGATATCACTCTCCAAAAATCACTTCCCAATTTGGCTTATTGCACCTTGGAACACTTCAGTCTGACATGCATTGGAATGTTCTTGATGCTACGCGAGTGAAAAAAGGTATCCACTAGCATTTACTTGGCCAACTGGAGCTGATGGTTTCCTCCCATGATGAATGGTTCTTGATGCTCTCAAATTGTTAGTGGTATGTTTTAAATTTTAACTGTGAAACTAATCATGATTAAGCCAGTAAACACTCTTCTAAAATTCAATTATTTTTAATATTCAGCCACCCCTCCCAACAACCCAAAAAATATATTTTTTTAAATTATTTTGACCACCCAACTCCATTACCATACAAAACACAGGTTCCATGCCCCAATACACTTATATGAATACAACATATTATGAATAAATATAGATGTTATCAAAAGTATGACATATAGAATTACTCAAAATCTTAGATACACAACTATATATAAAAACAAAGTGTCATTTCCGCTCATAAAGTGTATAATATTAACATATGGAACTCAATGAAATCTATATTATAATCCCTACATTCAAAAGGCACAAGAAATGTTAATGGATAAAAAGAAATTTTATAGGTTGACAAAAAGATTATGAATGTATAAGTAAACTTAAATGAACCAAAGAACATGACTAGCCAATGCATAGTGAAGTTTACCATCATACAATAAGGGATAGTAAAACCCACACCCTAATCTTCTATATCTATCATATATGTATCTAACTACATTTTTGATCTACATGCAAAACCAAGTTTATTGTCTCAAACAAATTATGAAGCAAAAAACTGCAATTAATGTATTAAACGTAAGCATAATGAACATGGAAAACTTTGCAGTGAGTTGCACTTACCTACTAAAGTGTTCTTGAAGGGTCATCTCGGTGCTCGAGGGCATTCAATATTTCTTCATAATCAATAGTAATAATATTAAAAAGTTCTTTTATCTTTGGTTTTCCTTGATGTTTGAACAACTTAACATTCGTTGCTATAACAAGGTGTGAATACATGTGCTTCTTGTAGTCTTCAAACGTAGGAAATCCATTGTTTCTAATAATTTATGTGTGAAACCATGTTCCTGCAAAAACATGTGATCCTATTGGATATGAACATATCATCATTTGTCATCGGTTGTAAAATTTTCTTCTTTCCTCATGCACAACATTATAATCAGTAATCTTGTCTCTCATCATTTCCCTATGATGCAACCAATGCAAAAACATGTCCTGGCTGTAGAAGATCTGAAAGATGGTCATAGTCAAGTGAACAATCCATTTCATCATTTATTATAGATAGTGTGATAGATAAAGGAGTTAGATAATATGGAACCCACATATTAATCCACTCACTTGACTCACAATGATCCCAATCACACTGAAGACACCTTGGACAAATAAAATCCAACTCTCGTGTCCAAATGGTCCATGTAATAGAATTTGAGCTTCCAAATGAATGCATTTTTGAAGAATCTTCACATTTTAGCAATCCAACCTATCTCCTCTTGTGCCCAACCCAACCAACCAAAAGAATTTGTGCACCATTGAATCAAGATTCCCCCCTGTGACAATGTTCAAGTACACCAATCAACAATAGAACAAGCATCTAGGAGTTTTGCACCTGAAATCCTCAATTTCTCTTTAACCAAAACTCTCTTTACACATGCACCTGCTCCATCATGCACCTCTTTTCCATGAATGACCTAAAAAAAAATCCAAATATGAGGTACACCTCTATCTACATGCATTCTACACAACCAATAAAATATATGAGCTTTTTTTAATTGACCTGTACATTTATCTGACCAAATGAGATGTCTATCCATAGAAATATCATTTTCCCACACCCACTCAAAATAATTCTCAAACCAATGTTGGACATATTTGTGAGAGTGAGATCTATCATCGCTCTTATAAAAATGACATTCTTTGATTATCTTTTGGTAATCTTCTCTACTATCAGGCGAATGTTTATATGTTATGTACACAAAAATAGAAACCTGAATAGAATTGTAATATTGAGATTGCAACTCATTTTGGGGATGCAATGTATAGTTCTCTGAAAATTCAAAGACCAATATAATAGTTCCAATTGGGAAAGTGTTGTTACAAATCCTGAATTGTTGATCCAACCATTGAGACCAGTGACTATGCCTTGCATACTTTTAAAAAAATATTCTTCTTGAAATCTGAAATAAATTCAGCTACATTTCATTCTTTTGTAACCAACTCACATCTAGAGCCTTCACCTCCACCTTTAAATGTATATTTAATGGTTTCATATACCTTTTTTGGTACAATTGTCTTTCCAAAATTATGTTCGTATCCCTAATGAAAACATGAAACAAACTTCACTAGCCCACCACACTCTGAGCACTTATCATTTAATCAATCTTGTCTATAAAAGAAACATCCATCATCTCTAGGACATAAAAAAATATCTAGCAATTCTATTGAGGACTTTGGAAGAGAACTTCTTCCACACTCCTCCAACATTTCACTATTATGCAAATTAAAGTGAATGTGTCATAACAATTCATGGTGCATTGAAAACTCCACATGATATTTGCAACAATAAGTATTTCAAATCTTAAGAGGCACACAAAAAAAAGGCTTGAATACTTCAAAATCTCTTTGTGATATTTGAAATGTTGGATGTGCCTCACAAATTTTTTTTAAAAACATTGTTTGACTCACCTCCAAATAATGTTTTGGATGCGGGGTGTGGTCTAGAATGCCAATTCTCAACTTCAAGACATCCTTAACATTTGGTGACACTCTTGAGTTAGATTTCTAAAATAGTTGAATTTGATCCTTTACACCATTGGTAACCTTCTTATCACAACATGGAAGTCTTCCACCATAAGCCCATGTATAATTTTGAAGAGGATCATCAAGTCTTTCTCTTCTTGAAAGTGCTCTATCCAAAGTTTTATGATTTAGGTTCAAGTAACCATGAGTTTGTCTCATCAAATGAACTTTTATCAAATGATGACTTACTAAGGATGTTGTAATAACCCTCCTAGAAACTCTCTTTTCTTTTTCCTTGGTATTCTTCCTAATGTAATTGAGAGCACTAAAAATATTTCTCACAATAATAACATTCCTTTTCTTTTTCTTGTTCACACTAATCTTCAATTTGACTAGTATAGGTCTCATCTTCCGCATTTTTAACAATTGCGCAAACATTTGACAGTCCTCAACCAATGTCTTGTGTCTAAAAAAGTGATCAAAAAGTTTTGAAACCCACAAGAAAACTATTCTTTCTAATCGGTTGCCATCAAAATTCCTCATTATGTTCTCATCAATTTCAAGTAGCCATTCTGTTGTTCTTGAAGGTCTCAAATTTGAAGTTTGTCCTTCTTCCTCCCAAGGGACTTCATTTCTCATATAAATTGGAGATGTATAATGTTGATTTTTTTCTTGTGCACCATTGTCAATTCCTTCATATTCAATCAGTAGATTATACTTTCTAATTTCCATACTTTCATTGTCCACATCTTAATGTTCATTTTCCTACATTTTCATCTTTAGTCCATAAATTCTCATTTTCAATATTATTTCATAAATCATTCCAAATTCATGTTCTTCTTCACTTGAAATTTCATTTAAGGGTGGGCCTATGCCCTCATCTTCATTAATATTTAACATACCTTGTCTCTTGTTCTGATGGGAAACCCTATCCATTTATCTATACACTTCAATCTCTTCATTTGTGAGCTTCCTCTTCCATTTATGCTTTCGACAAATACTACTCCCCATGGTGAGACCAAAAAGGTGATGGAAAAACCTTTAATAATAGAGAAATTCCAACAAAAAAGGGTGTAAAAAGTAGTTTTTTATCTTCCACTACTGCAATCCTGTGATATTCTCTACAAAAAACATGGTTCTCAAACTGAGGGACCCAGAGAATACTACAATCCCGTGATATTCTCTACAAAAAATGTGGTTCTCAGACTAAAGGACCTAGAGAATCATTTTTTTCTTATGAATGCCAGTAAAACAAATCATATATCTGATAATATCAGATATCCAATATTATCAGATATCCAAAATCCCCTGCTCAAATTTTGCTTCCCCTCAAATTTGAAATTTTGAACTTTTTCATTTTCATCCTATTTTCAATATTTATTTCACTTTTTCATAACTATTATAAATTTAATTTTTATAATATTAATAGTATATTCATATTATATCTTCACATATTAAAATTATATTTTCATAATACTCTCTCTCTCTCTCTCTCTCTAATAATGCAATTTTCATTCCTCTTACTAATTATAGAACTTAATGCAAAAATGTCTGTGAAAATGCATCAACATATCCTATTCAGACTCTGTATGCTCAATGTTTTCTTTACCCCATACTAGAATTGGTAGCATCAAACTCATTCAACTACTCTTCTCTATTGTAACTTCTTTGTACTCGGTGCTTCTCTACACTTCAAATTTTCTTGAACTTCTCTTGTCTCTTTTTCTCATTCTTTTTTCATTCAAAAAATCCTTTATATACTCAAAGTTTTGCCTCTTAATCTTATTCATTAGATTTTATTTCTTTTATAACCAACCTGCAGATCATCTTCATGAACATATTCAATGTACTAGTTACTTGGTGCACCATATAATAATTTCCTCAAGGCTTGCATAGTTCTTGGAGATAAAACTATTACTTTTGTCGCTTGATCTTCACAATAGATATTTTCTGTGAATTTTCTAAGCCATAGATCTTATAACTAAATTATTCTTTAGCCTTAGAATATTCTAGATTTTCATGGTATTGTATTAAATGTTTATCTGACTCATGTTTACCAAAACTACTTCATCTTTCCTTTCTCAGTAACATACTTCACTAGCTTGGTGGCTCAATAACTGTTATGCGATGCTCGGTGCTAGGCTTTCATGGTGCATTACCGACTGACTCAGTATGACTCTTTTCTACTTTATTGATGACCCTTATACTTTCCTTTCCTTTCACCTATTGAATTACTTAGTTGATATGACTTTGACAAAACTAATTGACAACAAAATAACTCTATAGGAGTATAAATCTCCTCCTTTGGAATTAGTTGGGCATCTTTGTTAAAAAGTTCAAAGTCATCAAAATGTTGCATAACATATAACTCATAAAATCATAAACTCACAACTCCCCCTGTGATAATACTTCCTCTATATACTATATCTCATTGCTTATGCATGTGTAACTTTATGTGCCAAAAAAATTTAAAAAATCTGTCATTATATATGTTGATACTTATACAATATAGATCCCCCTTTTTTAACAAATATGCAAAAAGAAAAATTTACTTACTAGACTCATCCTGGGATAAATTATCAAAAACATGTTTATAACTTGTCTTTAAATCAGCTAGGGATGTCTCCCATGTCTCCTTTAGTTTATGAAGTACAACAATCTATGAAGCAACATCAACTGCCAATCCAATAATGGTGTCCAGTGAACTTCTATTGGGAGTATTGACCAAATCCTTGGCCTTCTTCAAATTATTTTACATAGAATGAATATGGGGAATCAAACTAGCTTGAAGCTCAAGGAGTTCTATCCTTATCTTTTTTTTTCTTCTTGTCTAATCTCATGTTACATTCCCATCAAATGTTTCAACCTTAAGTAGTTTAGTTGAAATTTTACAGGTTAGGTTGTCACATCTTTCAACTTCTCAGTCAATTCTTTAGTAACATATTCATCTTTCTTCTTGATATACGTAGTGAATTGTGAAATAGAAAAAAATTTCTAAAATAATGAAAGAATAGCAGGAAAATTATTCTCTATATCTATACAAGATTCAAAAAGAGATACCTTATCTAGTGCAATTTTTCTTAGAATGGTTTCAATAATTTTAATTTCCATGTTCCTGTTATGAAATTTCATCATATATTCAGTGGTGTCTTTGTTCATTTCTTTGACTTGTTGCACTAGTCCTTCCACTTGACCAATAAGACTCTCTATTTCATCTACATGTACATTAGGGACAATATCCTATAGTACATATTTAACACTTTCTTGTATAGTGGTCATCCTTCTCTTTTGTAAAAAATTGTCTTGTTCTTCTTTCTTCCTTAGTAACTCTTCATCTTTAGATAATGCCTTTGGTTTTAGTGTAGTGACATCTACCTGGGGTACAATTATCGATAGGCTTAGGTCAACTACCTTCCTTTTCTTTGATTTATTCTTCCCAATCATAATACATTCATCGGTAGAAAGTTTTAGTGAACATGATGCCTTCAGTATATCAAATGTAGCTTCCATAGTACCAACTATTCTTTCTTCTTTCTTTCCTTTTTATTTCTCACCTTGTGTCTCTTCCTTCTTCTCTTCCCTATTTTTTTCCTTCTTCTCTTCCTTCTTCTTTTCCTTCTTATCTTCCTTCTTGTCTTCCTTCTTCTATTCCTTCTTCTCTTTGTGTTCCTTTATTGTTTCATTTTCTTGCTCTTATTGTTGTCCTACATTCTTGGTGGAGGGAACTGATTCCATGTTCTATTCTTTTGTAGTCTCAATTTTCATGGGCTCTTCAGTTGTGTTATGTTCTATTTCCTTTTTCATTCAGTGGCCTTCTCCTCTGTATTAATATAAACTTCAGATATATCAACATAAGTGTTAGGATAATCTTGTACTTGTTCCAAAATAGGTTTCAAGAATGTATCAATAGTAGCATTAATATTTCTATCCATTGGTTCTTTATCTGTGTCCTTGGTTGCCATAAGAAATTTGTCTTGTGATATCTCATCTTCTAGATCCTTTTTAGTGATATTTATCCTTGTTAGTGATATATTCAATAATAACCTCATTTGATTCAAGTGGCAACACAATAGGATTGATCCTGCTTTGATCTTCTTTGATAATCTCATCAATTTTATCATCCTTTCCTTTCTCTTCTTGTGATTCGGTTACGTTGATGTTAAAAATTTATCTCCATTTGTCATCTATTTCTTCCTATTCCAACTCCAAATCTCCTATCATAATTTTTAAAGATCTTCCTTTTACAAGGAATTGTTTGGAATACTTCTTCAGTGTCTCTTCAATTTTAGCTACAGATAATTCTAGTACAATTAGTACTAGATATCTCTCTCTCATTTTATTTTCAACATTCATTACATATTTCCATCTTACATCTATCTTATTATATAACTCAATATGTAACAATTTGACAACTTCAAGTGGTGTGTACCTAAATTTTTGTAAAGTGTAAAAAATTGTATCTTCAATTTTTACCTTGTTCTCTTTAGTCTATGTATTGTACATTGCATACTTCATTCCTCCAAATGTTCCATACTTCTTTAGTGTGTCTAGCATTTCATCTAGAATCCTTCATGCTAGGGGTTTTTTTTCCACAACTTTAAATTTACTAAGATCCTCAGACTCGGTCTCACTCTCAGGTGTCAATTTAAACTTTTTCCTTGATTGATTAGCTATTATCCTTCCTCTTACATAGGTTTTGGCCCTTAGTGGCTCTACCTCAGGTTTCTTTTGGTATGTCGGTGTAACAAAAGATCTTTTAGTTTGTCTTGTATATTTGATACCGAGTGATGCATTCATAACTTTTGGCTCCTTATCTTGTTCATTAAATGTGTCTTGAACATCTTCTTCATCATAACTCCAATATTCTTTGATAAATTTGCAATCATTTTGCTTGACTTATTTATAACTTTAGGCATCACTGCCACCTTATTTAACTGTCCCTTCTTGTGCATGATAGTAAATGTGAAGTCTTGCAGATAATCCATCCATTTTAGGTTCCTATTACTCAAATTGTCTTATGTGCTAATATATTCAAGGCTTCATTGTCAAAGAGTTTCCATGAAATCTTTCCCACTGCTAAGTAACACACTAGGAGTCTTTGACTAGTCTCTTTCTTCATCTAGCAAAGACTGTATTTTGAATGTCTCACCATCCTTCTTGAATGAGACTCTATTTTTTTTTTCCCATAATAAATGGATCCTCTATCATATTTCCATGTTCTTCTCAATAAGAGATGGCATGCATCCATAGGAAACACATTAGATATCAACATATCTTTGTATCCTCCAATGGAGAATTCCACCCATGTTTTCTTATTCACAAGGACAATTTGCCCTTTGTTCAAGCATGTCACCTTGTAGGGACTACTATGGGGTATATTTTCCAAGTTAATCTTCTTGAATCCTTCTTCTAAGATAATGTTATATGTGCAGCCTGAATCCACAATAACCTTGCACACTTTACCAAGTATCTTGCACCTTATTCTAAATAAGGCTCTTCTCTATTTAGGTTCCTCTTTGACAGGTTTTCTGATCAAGACTCATCTAAATATTAGATTCTCTCCCATATTTGACTTAATGTGACTCACCTCTGGTGATTTGACATTTGATGTGTCTTCATGTGTATATGCCACTCTCTTTTCATTGATTGAATAAGATGCCTTATCCGGACACCTATAAGAAGGATGTCCCATTTGACCACAGTTATAGAACTTCATGCTAGAAAAATAAGAATTTCTTCTACCTCCACCTCTTCCTCTATGAGAACCTCCTTGAGTTCCTCTACCTCTTTCATAACCTCCTCTAGAAGTTGTTTTACTACTATGCTTGGAAAGTTTAGAATCTCCCTAGCTTCTTTGTTTAGTCCCTCTTCCTTGGTAACCATCTCTATGACCTCTTTGGTATTTTCCTCTTCCTCTCCTCTTTGAATTTTGATCTTGTCTCCTATTTCTCTTTTCCTCAATCTCGAGGGCTAACTGATAGCACTGGTGTACTATTTTGTGACTTAGCAGAGTCATCTCCTCTTGAATGTTCCATTTTAGACCATTCAAGTACCTAGCCACCTTAAGGCTCTCATCTTTAGTCACATTAAACCTCAAGAAAATCTTTTGAAATTCATCTGTATAGGAATTTACATCAAGATCCTTTTGTCTCAATCTTTGTCTCTTCTTATGCAATTGTATTTCGTATTCATCATCCATGTATGCTTCTTTCACCTTGACTACCATTCCCTTCCAAGTGGAAATTGGTTTATTTCCTTCTTTCTCCCTCTGTGCTTGTATGAATTTCCACCAATTCAAGGAAGAGTCTCTAAGTCTTTATTTTTACACCCTTACCTTCTATGATTCTATGACTCCATCACATGAAAAGTAATTATCCATGCCCTCTATCTAGTCCATGACTAGATCCGCTTCCATACTTCCACTAAACAGTGGTATACCTTTAAGAGCCTTCCCACTCATGGCTTTCAAGGCTTTTAAGAAGGGCTCTTCTTGCAACATAGGGTCAGGTTCTATAGTTTGATCTTCTTCTACAACCTCTTTTCCCTTAGCTTCCTTTTCTTAAGCCCTTAGAAAGTTGCAATTAAGGGCTAAAAAGTTATAAAGACTCATGATTGGTTAAGTAGGGATGATGATGTCAACATGATGTCATTAGGGATTGTAGTATTTTAGAACCATGTTTCAACCAAGGTTGGAGTCTAGGATGAGGTTAGTTGATTGTTGGACCTCATTCCAATGAAGGTGTAAAAAGATGCAAAAAGATGTAAAAGTGGCATTTTGCAACTTTTACAACTTTTAAAAGTTGTTTGGACAACATTGTCCAATTTTGCAAAAATAGTGGAGAAGTGCCCTAAGAGGAAAAAAAATTCATGGTTGACCTATTTAATACCTATTATGACCTAATTCCAAGGTTGGACAACAATTTTACGGATTTGGGTTTCTGAGAATAGAAGGAAGTGGTGTTTTTGTGTGCAAATAGTTAGTTATTTGGTAACAGTAGATCAAGAATGGATTGAATTCTGCACTATAGCTCATGCATGGATTAGGGTAGTTATTTTTATTTTTGTGTCTTCCATTGAATTGTTATTTTGAATTTATTTCTTTAGTTTACTATAATTAGTCTTGTTTTTCACTGTCATTGGTTTCAACCAGGCAGTTTGTAAAGATTGAGACCTAGCTCACTATCCCATCCTTCAACTAGTACAGCCTCTTAGTGTTGGAAATATGGATGGAGTAACTGAGAGGGGAGGGGTGAATCAGTTACCACAGAAATAAATCCACAAGTCCCTTAGATGTCTTTAATATATATTACTGTTACTCGGTAAATTGACCTTTTATTGTTCATTAAACATTCACAGTTACTGACATGCATAAAACAAATAACATGAACACAAGTAACACCAGATATAACATGGAAACCCAATTTGGGAAAACCACCAATGTAACTAGTTACTGATTTTCACTCTTCTGAAGTGAGCCCTGTTAGGAGCCAAACCTGTCAAACGTTACAAAACACACTGTTAGGTGTGACCCTGTTAGAGGATTTAAACACCCTGTGAGGAGTGGCCTTGTGAGAGGTCTTTAGAACAATTCAACTGAATTGCCACCTTGTTAGAGAATTTACAAAATGG
>MU226838.1:3263194-3273655 GCA_018584345.1 Thuja plicata | reverse complement strand
TGAACTCGGTAAGTACTGCGAACTCGGTAAAGACTGACTTTCCTTCATATATTCTTTGATGACCGACTGAACTCGGTAAGCACTGCGAACTCGGTAAAGACTGAATTTCTTTGTTAACCGAGAGAGCTCGGTGGTAACTAACTTCTCGATATAGTATTTTGTTGTGCTCGGTAGACTCTGTAAATTGCTTCTCTTACCGTCTGAACTCGGTAGACTCTGTTACACTGCCTTGCTGAACATTCTTAGCTCGGTAGACTCTGTCTAATGACTGATATGACATTCTGAACTCGGTAGACTCTGTCTGATGATTGTTATGATATTTGTGTAACATCAAGGACAACACACAATTAAACAATTGTTTCCAACACTTGGAGATAGTGATTATACTCCATGTACATATAATTTATTGTATCTTGGGTCCTCAAATGTAGAGGAATCCTTTTTAAGGTCTTTCCCCAGGCGAGCCAGTGGTGATCCTGACTAGCGAAGACATTATTGCAGAAAGAATAACTTGCAAAGGTGTGCACTAATGAAACAATTAGATATTGGGAGTTGAAGTTGGGATTCTTACATAGACTTGGTGAATAGGAGGAGATTGTGCCAATAAATATTGGATTCTAAAGCTCACAGCCTATCCAAGAAGCCAATAAAGTCCAAAAACCCTTATAAAACAACACATTTTTGTTAGGGCAATGTACGGAGGGTTGGAACCCTAAGACCCCAAAAATCCTTGAGATATTGGAAAATAAACCTAAGAACCCAAGAAATGTTGGAGGGTTACTTTGGAAAGAAGTGGAGAAAATCCTTATTTTCTCAAAATAGGAGGCCTAATAGGGCTACTAGCCATTAGGTATGTTTTGAAGAATTTTGTGGAAATTGACTATCAAGTTGAATCAAGAGGGACTCCTAACACCTCTAAGTGATCAAATTCAAATTTCAAGAAGCATCTCCTCACCTCTACAAGAGTACTTAATAAGAATTGGGGTGGAAGTCCTTTAGGTGAGTTGAAGGACTAGTGTGTTGAAGGCTAGTAAGAATGAAGTATAGATCTTGGTTTGGTGATTCTTTGTTGGTAGTAGGGTTGGTTAAGGAGACCATGGGATCAACAATATTATAGAGATCCTATAGGTCATTAGGTGTGTAGATAAATAACCCTAAATTCTATTGAAATACTAGGAGCATGAGCTTGTGATTGGTTCATCCAATCTCCCTATCACATAGGTTTTATCCCTCAGTGGCTCTACCTTAATTTTCTTCTACTCTGTTGGTGTAACAAAGGATATTTTAGTTTGTCTTGTACCTTTGATACCCAGTGATGCATTCATCACTTATGGTTTCTTATCCTTTTAATCAAATGCATCTGCATCTATGAGGAGGTAAAAGAGAGAAACAAACAAGGTATTTTCATCACTTATGGTTTCTTATCCTTATTTTTATGACTTGTTTAGATCTTCAAGAATAAAAATACCTTGTTTGTTTCTCTCTTTTACCTCCTCATAGTTCCATAATGCTTTTCTCTCTTTTCAATAGGTTTTTCTAAATAAAGCTTCAATTTTCTATGAAATAATGTCAATATCTATTTCATATCCCATTACCTATAGCCAAGTAGACCTAGGCTCAATTTCCTTAATGATACAAGTGTCATTATCAACTTAAAAGCATATAGTATCTTTACACTTCTCCAATAGATGAGGTGGAACTCTATATCTCTTATGAAATATAAAGGAAAATATGAAGAATTGATACTCCTATAGAGTTATTTTGTTGTCAATTTGTTTTGTCAAAGTCATATTGACTAAGTAAGTCAATAGGTGAAAGGAAAGGAAAATATAACTGTGGTTAGTAAAGAAGAAAAGAATCATGTCGAGTCATTCAGTAATACATCGATCAAGCCAAGAAATGAGCAACGCATAATAGTTACCGATCCATTGAGCTAGTGAAGTATGTTCTGATTAAGTAAAAACAGGTTTTACAAGGACCCGAAACCTTTACAAAAAAAAACCAAAGAGTTCAGCAGGTTTTACAAGGACCTGCAACCTAGAGTTTAAAGATAAACAGTTTTAAAACATAAACATCTATGCCAAAGCATCATAACAGTAAGGAACAACAAAACATCAATACGAACATAAAAAGTCCCAAAGAAACAATAGAAGACAGTAGGGACAGCAAAAAACCCTGAAAGGAAATCTGAAGAAGTTTTGGTAAACATGAGTCAGGTCAACATTTAATACAATACCATGACAATCTAGAAGATTCTAAATTGAAAGAAGAAGTTAGTTACAAGATCTATGACTTATAAATTTTATAGAAAATAACAATACAAAAGATCAAGGGGAAAAAGTAATATTTTTATTACCAAGAACAATGCAAGTCCTGAGGCAATGGTTACATGGTTCACTGAATAACTAGTATATTGAATCTATTCATGAAGATGATATGATGACTGAGAATAAAAGAAATAAGACCTAATCAATAAGATTAAGAGGCAAAACATTGAGTATATAAAGGATGTTTTTAATAAAAGGAGTATGAGATAGAGAGACGAGAGAAGTTGAAGACAAGTTGAAGAGTAGAGAAACACTGAGTACAAAGAAGTTATAAGAGAGAAGAGTAGTTGAATGAGTTTTATACTACCGATTATAGTATGAGGTAAAGATAACATTGAGCATAAAGAGTTTGAATAACATATGTTGATGCATTTTAACAGACATTTTTGCATTAAGTTTTACAATTTTAAGAGGATTGAAAATCTCATTATTGGGTGGACCCTAATAGGCCTAATTTTGTAATTCCTTTAACAGGGTACATCCTTTAGATTAGAGTGTTAGGAATAATAGTCCACCAACACAATTGAGAAGGAGGGGTGAATCAGTTGTGAGATATATTGTTAAAAATTAAACTTTATAAACCAAAACATTAATCCAAATGATGACATAGTAAATGTAAACACCATAACACAATCCTTTATTTTTGAGGAAACCATGTTAAAGGTAAAACCCCGGTGGGAATTATCACCCAAAAATAATGTACTAAGACTATAGTATCCCTATTAAAATATTTAGCCCTATTAGGAGATTATTGATGCATTACAGTACATAGTCCTTGTTAGATGATAGACCATGTTAGGAGTCAGGATTAATAGTAAGCTCACTACCCAAGTACACTTCCTAAAGAAAGTTAAATCCACCCTCAGGACTTACAGTCCAAAAAACAAGTGTATATAGGAAATATACAATCTAGTGAACTATCTGATAGCAACTATCTTTGCAGACTTCACACAAAAAAGCTCGTAGCTTCCAGACTTCTTTGTCTCTTCCACAATCATATTTTTTCCAAAAAGAATAGCTCTCTCATATATACCCTATTACAATAATTAATTAAGTCATCCAATTAGGATTTCCCAATATAAAAATAATTACTTAACCCCTTCGTAAGATACACACAGTACCTATAACAAGTAAACATCAAATAAAATTCATCAACTATAATCCAAGATTCATAATCCATGCTCGCAATCCATAAAACATGCTACATCTCTGAAGTCGTCCCCAAATAGGTCTCCTCTAGAACACACGCCACAACTAGCATCACCAAGATTCCTAAGACCCAATAATCATAAAAAAACCTCCCTTAAAATCTCTTCTGTCATCCCTTAAGCTTGCATAACCTAAATCCACACCACTTGTAAGTTATACACAAAATACAAAAACTAAAATTTTCAAAGATCATTGTCACCATCCACTACCCAGTCTTCACTAAAACATTTGTAACTCATCCAGTAGATAATATTAATCCATGTGACCTTATGAATAATATCATAATATATCCTTGTACACATCACCATCATTACTCGATTTGAATGAACTGTATAGTACCCATACAATTTTTTCAGTCATCAAGCAACAGTAATAACTAGTATGTTTTACCTCCATAGAAACATATGTTGACATTAGTGACAAAACATGAATGCCAAAAAAAACATCAAAAATCAATTCCAATAATATCCCCATTTGGCATTGATGGAAACATATGGGAAAATCCATCAACCCAAAAGTACTCTCTCAATACAATCTTTTGAATATCCTCATCACAACTCTCCCTAAAGTAGTAGGGATTTTCTCATATAATCTCTCCCCCTTTCACAACAATGGAAAAGGGTGCCATAACTCTACTTCTTTCCACTTCTAGGTGTAGGTTTTACAAACTTCATGTCTCCAAAAAATAGGTGAAAAATCACCAAAATATGTTCTATAATGTTGCTGTGATCACTCCCCTTGAGGAGTAGATCCATACATCAAGTCCAGAAAATGATATAGCTCTGAAAGACACTAGACTAACACATTCTTGCATTAATTTATTTCTTGTAAGGAGGGGATTTCATCCCAAGCATACCTCTAAGATACTCAAAGGCATCATTCAGAAAAGGTTTTCAAAATATATTTGTTGTTTGTTCCTTTGTGCTAATATACTCCAATCTAATGTCCTTCTCATCTACCTTGTCTCTCAATAAATGATACTTAATGGAAATATTTTTAGTCTTTGAATGCATTACTGAATTCTTTGACATATTTACTATGCTAGTGTTATCAAAATGGATAACCACTGGCTCATCAAAATTTATCCTAATGTCCTTCAACATTTGTTTCATGCAAACAATATATGTGCAATTAATAGAGGCAGCAACATACACAGATTCAATAGTAGACTGAGCTATACAATACTGATTTTTACTTAACCAGTGATGTAGGAGAATCTTGGGTCCTTGGAAATCCTACTCAACCAAAAATATGTTTTTTTTTATTCACTAGCTTGTTTGGAGGCTACTTGGAGAAGTACTCTGTTGCTCGAGCTCTGTCGCTCGGTTATGCTTGTTTTGAGTTGGTGTATGTTGCTCGGGTTCTATCGCTCGGGCATGCTTGTTCATTTTTCTATTGCTTGGGTTTCTATCACTTGGTCATGCTTGTTTATGACTTCATTTCTTATGATGC
Source organism: Thuja plicata (assembly GCA_018584345.1). Taxonomy (NCBI): domain Eukaryota; kingdom Viridiplantae; phylum Streptophyta; class Pinopsida; order Cupressales; family Cupressaceae; genus Thuja; species Thuja plicata. Next base: position 3,268,667 of record MU226838.1, on the reverse strand, counting down.
TCGGGTTTTTTTTGTTGCTTGAGGTGTTCTTTTCCCAAGTCACTTTATTGATTGGTCATCCTTTTCCCAAATTGTTTATTTTGGAGTTGGATCTAGTGGCTGACTTCTGCATTTAATTTCTGTTTCTTTATTAATATGGGGTCTTTCATTGGGATCTGTGTGGACCTAAATTTGGGTCTCACTTATGGATTTGAGAACTAACCTCTCTAGTGTTGTATATATTTGTTTCTATATTCTTAGTTTAGTAATCAATTTTGAGAATAGGATTGGATATCGGATTGTAATATAAGACTATCTATTGAGATATTGTAAGGTAGGTCTGTGACCTCACATGTATGAAGATCAATTTGTAATTCAATTAATGTATATGGATGAAACTAAGAAGGCCTTACATCTTGGCATGTAATTATATTGATCAGTTAATGAAAAGGATCTCTTTTGTTTCTTCTCTCAATGTGTTGTCATTTTTTTCGCATTGTCTTGGGAAGTTGGTTTTGATGACATGTAACTAATTGAATGTTTGATAATGTTAAGTTGAAGATGATGCAAGAAATTAAATCAGTTAATGGTTTGTATTTCTATTGATGTCAACTTGATATCATCTATACGGTCATGTACATAATTCCAAAGACTTCAGAGAATCAATGGAACAGAGATTATGCTTTCAGCTATGCATAAAACTCAAGTATTCACTAAGTGACAGACAACACTGACAGAGTGCACACCATTGGTAAAGGAAAAGAAAAAAAGTCATAGTGATACCTAACAAGCAAAAGACATTATTTCCTGATGAAGCAAAATCACAAGATGCCTGATGAGCAAAATCCAATGATGCTTGATGGACAAAGATCCCAAAGCTGACTGGAGTCAAACTGATAGACTTGGCAGTTGTCACCAACAACTAACTGTAGAGTAGACCGACATAATAGAGAGTTCAAAAAATGATAAAATATCTAGCTGGCAGAGACTAAGGATAGACTTAACTGGTTGTTTATTTTTTTTATTTGACCAAAGTTAAGTAATTGATTTAAAGAATATTTGTACAGTTGGAAAGAAGATAACTACAAGATAAATCAGGAGTTAAAGCTTTAAATCAAAATTGGCTAGATTGTTTTTGACACCAAGAATCAAGAATCAAGAATCAAGAATATCATGTCTATATAAGAGACAAGCATAATTCATTTTCGTAATCAATGACATACACTGGAAGGGGAGTGAATAGAAAGGGAATGCTGAAGAGAAAATGATGAAGGATAACTTCATACAGCCCTGATCAATCAAGCTGAAGAAGAGCTAAAGAATTCTGTAGACACCGACGAACAATGAAGCACAACATCATAGAGCAGAAAGTGTGGAGCACAAATAATTGAATTGATACATTGATTAGAGAGGTAATATACTTAAATAGATATGAAAATCTGCAATTCAAGTTGCATTAGAAACATGTCATAGTGTTTTAGTTTAACCATTGAAGCATCAAGTCTCTTAATAGAGAAGGACTTAACCATCTTCTATATATTGAGGTACATCCCAAGGAGTGCCAAAAAGGTTGATTCATGAAAGTAGCATTGAAATTTCATAAAGCCTATTGACAACCTAAGAAGAAGGTTGATTCAAGGATGGTAGCAAGATTTTCCTAAAGCCTATTGACAATCTAAGAAGGAGGCTGATTCAAGGATGGTAGAAAATAAATTCCCGATACTAAGTGAAAACCTCTATGTATAAAATCCTCTAACAAGGTAACATCTAACAATGTATTTGTAACCTTTAACAAGGTTGGCTCCTAATAGGGCTCACTTTAGAAGAGTGAAAATTTGGGGTTCCGGTCCCAGTGGTTTTTCCCTTAACAAGTTTTCCATGTTAAAATCCATGTGTTATGTGTGTATGGTTTATTACTTTACTATTTTACATTTCACATATGCATTTATGGATTGATTGGTATACTCTGCATATTTACTGAGTATCGGTAAATAGTTCTATTGCTTATCGGTAATCAAGGAGAATAAGGATAGACAAGGTAAACTGACAAACAGTTAAATCATTATTAGTATTTCATGGCATGCATCTTGTAGGGACTCAATAATCTAAGGTGTATTGATTAGGTGGTTAAAGTTCAAAGGATAATTTTTGAGGCCACTGATTCACCCCCCCCTTTCAGTTATTACTAACAATTGGTATCAGAGCTTGTTTTCTTAGAAGGAAGGTCTCAAGACCTAAGTAAAGATCACAAGATGAATAGATGAGATGTGCCCAAGTTGAACAAAGACAACTTTGCTTCATGGAAAAGTAGGATAAGACTCCACTTATTAGGTATTGGTAATGATGTTACTCAATACTTAGATACTGAATATGTGTTTCCTGCAAGAGCATTGATAGTAGATCAATTGAGAGAGAAGCATGAGCATAACTGCATGGTTATAGAGATTTCTTCCTCACTCTCTGATGCTGAATTTGAAGATGTCAAGGACTGGAAAACAACAAAGAAAATGTGGGACAAACTGAAGCTTGTACATGGAGGTGATATAAATGTTCTGAGAGCCAAGGAAAATAGCCTTAGAGGAAAGTTTGATGATCTCAGAATGAAAGAAGGAGAAAAAATCACACAATACAACACAAGAATAAAATAAGTATTCAATGCTATATGAGGTGTTTGAACTTGAAGAGGAAATAGTGGTAAGTAAAATATTAATAACCTTATTGCCTGTATATGCTATTAGAGTTTCTTCTATTCAAGAAATGAGAGCAGTAGCAAAAAATACAGTTACTCTTGATAGTTTAATTGGTAGATTGATTTCATTTGAGATGAATAACTTTGAAAATAGTGTCTTACCAAGTTTAGACTATGCATTTAAGTATTCTATGAAAATAAGCAAATCCAATGATAGATACTTATCTAGAAGGGACAGTGAAAGTGAAAGTGAAGAAGAAGATCTAGATGAAATAGAAGCACTTATAGTTTGAAGAATACAGAGAGGCAAAGGTAAATACAAAGGCAAGTTACCACTTGTATGCTTTAATTGTAAAGAGATTGGACACTTTGTTGCAAGATGTCCTAACAGAAGAAAAGATGAGAAAGGTAATGACAGATCTTTTGAGAAGAAATCTGACAGAGGTGATAACAAAGATTACAAAATTTACCATCAATCAGAAAGAAAGGATACCTGAGACTACAAGGATAAAGGCAAGAAGGCTAGCTACCTAGCTACTTGCAAAGATGAAGATACTAACACCGAACCTGATGATGACATCGAGATGGTATTTGTAGCTGTGAAGGATGATTCAGATGAAGATGAAAGGTATGAAGAAACTACACTCATATCTAATGTTAGTAAGAATGATATCTGGATTATAGATAGTGGCTTCACTCCCCATATGACCGGTGACAAAGAAAATTTTAACACTTTTGAATATTATAATGGTGGTATAGTAAGAATGGGAAATGATACACCTTGTCTAGTTGAAGGTAAAGGAACAATAATGTTGAATAACCTGATTAAATGTGAAAATGCTTATTGGGTAAAAGGATTGAATTAAAATCTGTTGAGTGTTTCTCAGCTGAATAATTCAGGTCATAGAGTAGCATTTGAAAACAAGAAGGCAAAAATCTTCAATGAATCAAGAAAACTGATTGGTACCGGTGATCAGACTAAAGGTAACTTATTCTATCTGAATGATACTAACACCACTTGTTTAATGACTAGAAATGAAGACATATGGTTATGGCACAAAACATTGTGTCATGTGAATTTTGACAACATGATAAAAATAAGAAAAAGAAAAAGTGTAAGAGGCTTACCGACGATGACAAAGCCAGACAACATCATGTGCAAAAATTGTCAAAAAGGTAAAAAGACAAAGTCTAGTTTCAAAAGTAAAACCCATGCATCTGATGATATTCTAGAATTAGTTCATACTAATTTATGTGGACCTATGAGGAAAAAGAGTTATTATGGAGATAGATATTTTATTCTCTTTGTTGATGATTACTCTAGAATGATGACAGTCATGTTTCTAAAAGAAAAATCTGAAGCATTCAAGATGTTTAAATGGTATAAGGATATGGTAGAAAAACAAAGTGGTAAGGATATAAAATGTTTGAGATCAGATAGAGGAGGAGAATTTATATTAGATGAATTCACTAATTTATGTAATCAGCATGGCATAAAAAGCTAGGTTTCTGCACCAAGAACACCACAATAAAATGGGATTGCTGAGAGAAGGAACAGATCAGTAGTTGATTGTGCAAGAACACTATTGATAGAAAAGGACATCACCCAAATCTTCTAGAGGGAAGCTATTATCACTACTATTTATACACTTAACAGAGTACAATTGAAGAATGACACAAAGAAGACACCTTATGAGCTATGGTGTGGTTAAACACCCAATGTAAGTTACTTCAAGATCTTTGGTAGTCAATGTTATGTCTTAAAGGCTGATAGAATGGAAAGATTGATGCCAAAAGTGATGAAGGTATTTTTCTGGGGTATTCTACCAAGAGCAAAGATTTTAAATGTCTAATCAAGGATTTTAAAAAAATAGTTGAAAGTGCAAATGTCAAGATTGATGAATTTGCAGAAAATAATGAGCTAGAAAGTAGAAAAGAACCAAAAGACTACAACAAGTTTGTATATTGTGAATAACCCATAACTCTACCCAAGCAACAGTGCTTAATGCCAGGACAATAGAATGTTGCAACCAACAGTCAGAATGTTGTTACCGATGGTCAGGATAATGATCAAGATAATGTGCAAGGTTATGAAGATCACGCTGATACATGAAGATTTGTACCTGTACTTGCAAGATATGTAAGAAGGAACCATCTAGAGGACTAGATCATAGGATATAAGAAAGCTGGTACAAGAACAAGAAGTAATTCTTTAAACTCAAATTGCTTAATTTGTGAGTTTGAGCCAAAATCTGTCAATGTTGCACTAGATAATGAAGAATGGATAAATGTTATGAATGATGAGATTAAGTAGATTGAGAAGAAAAAACAAGGTCACTTGTGCCAAGACTAGATGAAAATAATGTCATCAGTACAAAATGGATGTTCAGGAACAAGCTGAACAAGAATGGAGAAATCACAAGGAACAAAGCAAGACTAGTATGTAAGGGTTATGCACAAGAGGAAGGTATAGACTATGGAGAAACCTTTGCACCCGTTGTTAGGCTAGGAGTAAGAATAATACTTGCTTATGCTGCATATAAAGGATTCAAGGTATATCAAATGGATGTCAAGTCAGTATTCCTAAATAGAATACTTGAAGAAGAGGTATACATTGAACAACCAGAAGGGTTTGTAGATCCAGACAAGAGGAACATGGTATGTAGACTTCACAAAGATTTGTATGGATTAAAACAAGCTCCCAGAGCCTGGTATGAATGACTTCATTCCTATCTAATAAGTATTGGATTCATAAGGACTAGTGAAAATAGTAATCTTTATTTGAAAGAAGATACTGATGCTAAC
>MU226838.1:3250133-3263144 GCA_018584345.1 Thuja plicata | reverse complement strand
TAAGGACTAGTGAAAATAGTAATCTTTATTTGAAAGAAGATACTGATGCTAACACTTTGATTGCTGAAATATTTGTTGATGACATCATATTTGGAGGCAATGATATGCTATGCAAGTCATTTGCTGAGAAGATGAGCAAAGAGTTTGAGATGTCCATGTTTGGAGAGATCAAATTCTTTCCTCATCTATAGATCATTCAACAAAGTGAAGGTATTTTCATTACATAGTCCAAATACATCAAAGAGGTCCTGAAAATATTCAAGATGGAAGATTCTAAACCTATTGGAACACCGATGGCTAATGGATGCAAATTAACAAATGAAGACAAGACAACAGAGGTAAATTAGACTTTGTATAGATCAATGATAGGAAATATCATGTATGTTGTACACACTAGACCAAATATTGCACATGCAGTAGGAATTATTGCTAGATTTTGTGCTAACCCCAGGGAATCACATATGACTGCTGTGAAAAGAATTCTAAGATATCTGAAGAATACTGAGGAATTTGTCTTATGGTATAGAAGAGATGGAAAATTTGAACTAAAAGTTTTTACGGACACTGATTGGGCTGGAAATATTGATGATCGGAAGAGCACAACTCAAGGAGTATTCTTTATGGGTGACAGAATTGTCACATGGATTAGCAAGAAGCAAGGATGCATCTCTCAGTCTACTGCAGAAGTAGAATATGTTGCTACTGCTACAAAATGATCAAATATTGCATGGATCAAATAGTTATTTGAAGGTATACATATGAAGACCTGAGAGCCAGTGACTGTCTATTGTGATAACACCAGTGCAATAAACATTTCCAAGAATCCAGTCATGCATGCAAAGAAGAAACATATTGCAATCAGGTATCATTATTTAAGAGAACAAGTTCAAGAAAAAGAGGTGATACTTGAGTATGTGCAATCAAAAGAATAATTAGTTGATATCTTCACCAAGCCACTGCCCAAGGATACATTTGAGTACCTGAGAAAGAGACTAGGGGTCAAACCCTTGTCTACCAGTCAGTAAAAGACTGAAGGCTGCATCAACCTATATATTATCAGAATATCATTCATGTTGATGCAAGCAAAAAGATGAACTTCAAAGCTACATCTATATACAAAAATGTATATATCAGAACCGAGGACCAAATCATATTGTTGTATTGTTGATGGATAAGGGAAATTCAAGGAATATATTATGGATAGAAGAAAATAATTGTTTGACATGAATGTTAGATATTTGTAAAATATTTGTTTAGCATTGTTGTCAAAAGGAGAGAATGTATCCATATTATCACAAGAAATTATTCATTATTAGATTACTCCAAACAAGGAGAGATCATATCCATAGGGAGAGAATTTGTATGAAGAAATCATATACAAAGGGAGAGCTGCTGACAAAAGACAGAACATCAAAGAACAAGAATAGTCAAAAGAGAGAAATTGACACAAGAAGAGAACTCAACACATCAAAAAAAGAAACACAGAAAGCTACAAGAATCAAATCTAAGCTAACATAGAGCTTACTGGCAGTCAGACATTTATATCGATTATATCAAAACAAAGTGTTTGGTAATTTGATGAATCTCAAAAATTGTATTTCATATTGTATTAGAAATAGTATAGTGTGATAATATAGTATGTTGCCATCAATGCCAAAGGGAGAGATTGAGGACATGTAACTGATTGAATGTTTGATAATGTTAAGTTGAAGATGATGCAAGACATTAAATTAGTTAATGGTTTGTATTGTCATTGATGTCAACTTGATATCATCTGTACGGTGATGTACATAATGCCAAAGACTTCAGAGAGTCAATGGAACAGAGATTATGCTTTCAGCAATGCGTAAAAGTCAAGTATTCACTAAGTGACAGACAACACTGATGGAGTGCACACCATCGGTAAAGGCAAAGAACAAAAGTCATAGTGATACCTGACGAGTTGAAGACATTGTTACCCGATGAAGCAAAATCATAAGATGCCTAACAAGATGAAAATAGAGTTTCCCGACGAGAAAAATCCAATGATGCCTGACAGATGGAGATACTGAAGCTGACTGGAGTCATGCCGATGGAACTGGCAATTGTCATCAACAATTAACTGTAGAGTTGACTGACAGAACAAAGAGTTTAGAAAATGACAAAATATCTAGCTGGAAAAGCTTAAGGATAGACTTAATTGGTTGTTTTATTTTTTTTATTTGACCAGAGTTAAGTAATTGATTTAAAGAAGATTTGTACAGCTGGAAAGAAGATAACTATGAGATAAATCAAGAGTTAAAGCTTTAAATCAAATTGGTTGAATTGTTTTTCATGCCAAGAATAAAGACTCAAGAATATCATGTATATATAAGAGACAAGAATAATTCATTTCCGTAATCAATCACATACACGAGAAGGGGAGTGAATAGAAAGAGGATGCTGAAGAGAAATTGATGAAGGATAACTTCATGTAGTCTTTATCAATCAAGCTGAAGGAGAGCTAAAGAATTCTGCAGACACTGACGAATAGTGAAGCACAACATCATAGAGAAGAAAGTGTGGAGCATAAAGAATTGAATTGATACTTTAATCAAAGAGGTAATGTACGTAAATAGATATGAAAATATGCAATTCAAGTTGCATTAGAAATAGGTCATAGTGTTTTAGTTTAACCATTGAAGCATCAAGTCTCTTAACAGAGCAGGACTTAACCATCTTCTATATATTGAGGTACATCCCAAGGAGTGCCAAAAAGGTTGATTCATGAAAGTAGCATTGAAATTTCATAAAGCCTATTGACATCCTAAGAAGAAGGTTGATTCAAGGATGGTAGCAAGATTTTCCTAAAGCCTATTGATAGCCTAAGGAGGTTGATTCAAGGATGGTAGAAAATAGATGCCCGATACTAAGTGACAACCTCTATGTATAAAATCCTTGAACAAGGTCACACCTAACAGTGTGTTTGTAAACTTTAATGGGGTTGTCTCCTAACAGGGCTCACTTTAGAAGAGTGAAAATTTGGGGTACTAGTCCCAGTGGTTTTTCCCTTAATAGGGTTTCCATGTTAAAATCATGTGTTATGTGTGTATGGTTTATTAATTTACTGTTTTACATTTCACATATGCATTTCTAGATTGATTGGTATAATCTGCATATTTACTGAGTATCGGTAAATAGTTTTATTGCTTATCAGTAATCAAAGAGAAAAGGGACAGACAATGTAAACAGACATACAGTTAAATCATTATTAGTATTTCATGGCCTGCATCTTGTAGGGACTCAATAATCTAAGGTGTATTGATTATGTGGTTAAAGTTCAAATGATAATTTTTCAGGCCACTTATTCACCCCCTCCTCTCAGTTATTACTAATAGGTTTGGTAGTTGGGAGAGCCTTTGGCCCCATCTCTAATCATTCCTTGCGTCAACTAAGAAACCAATATTTTCCCAAGAAATAATGCACCACCACTAGTACTCTTTTCGTCATCAATATAAGCATGTAAATCAAAATCATCAGATTTATTATACCATAAGCCATAATATAGTGTTCCTTTCAGATATCAAAATATTCTTTTCACAACAGAAAGGTATGTTTATTTAGGATCCGCTTGATATCTTGCCATAATTCCAACTGCATTGGTAGTATCTGGTCTGGTGTGAGTAATATATTGTAAGCCTCCAATCATAGATCTGTACTTTGTCTGAAAAAGACTCTGAGTTTCATCAGTATTAGCAAGCTTGTGACCAATAACCATTGGTGTTACAATAGGTTTACAATCTTCCATTTCAAATGTTTTCAACATTTATTTAAGATAATTTTTTTGAGAAATAAAAATACAACTCTTGTTCTAATTAATTTGCAATCCAAGGAAAAATTTCATCTCACAAGTCATTGACATCTTAAATTCATTTTTCATTTCCTTAGAGAAATTTTTACCCCTTTAACTATTTTATCCAAAAATGATATCATTAAAAAAAACTTCTACTATTAAAATTCTATCTTGCATACCATGCTCTTGGTGTTGAAGACAATTATTCAATTCTATATTGTCATTGATGTTACACAAATGTATACACAATTGTAATGATTTTCTATGTTAACCAAGCTTTGTCAATTAATGAGAGAATTTAAGTACTAACCACGTTCTCTCACACAATATAGTAAGGTCGTGCATTGAAGGATTATAGTGTTAACCGAGTTATGCATTTAGTGTCAGTTGACTAACAAGACTTTACACTTTATATGTAATTGATTAATTATAGTTGACAGATTCAAGTTTTATTGTTTATTTGGAAGATTATTCAGGCCGACTTGACAATGGTTATCATATATATACAAGGTCAAGTTTGGATTGAATATGTAAGTGAGAAGTGTGAAGTGGAAGAGTTTTTATATGAAAAGTGAAGGAAAAATAAGACGTGATTCTGATTAAGGACAGGACATCCAGATTGATCTGCCAAAGAATATTTGATCAATGAGGATCCAGTTTAAAAATAGAAAAGAGCTCTGAATCAGAAAAGAAAGTTGCTTCTTCAATCAGTTCAATTTATTGTTACTCTCTAACAATTGTAGCAGTGATCCAAATCTTTTTATAGAATAGACTTAACAATCTTTCAAAAATCCTCTCACAAGGTGGAATTTCTACATTGAAATGTTTGAAGACCTCTCACAAGGCCACTCCTTATAGGGTGATTAAATCTTATAACATGGTCACAACTTACAGTGTGTTTTTTGTAACCTTTAACAGTGTTGGTTCCTAACAGGGCTCAGTTCAGAAGAGTGAAAAACAATAACAAGTTGCAATTGGTGGTTTCCCAAATTCGGTTTCCACGGTAAATCTTGGTGTCATCTGTGTACATGTTATTTTATTTATGATTTATGTTTCTCCACTTAATCACTAAAGGATAATCACATTTAATATCTTAATATTTCTTTGTTAACTGAGTAACAGAATAATATATTTGTTAACCGAGTAATAATGATAAGTTTTATTAAGACATATAAGGGACTTGGATTTGTTTTTTTGGTAACTGATTCACCCCTCCCCTCTCAGTTACTCAACTCATTTCCAACAATTGGTATCAAATCTTTTGGTTCTTTTAGGGAAGGTTTCAAGGCCTAAGCTAAAGAAGACAAAGATGAGAAAAAGTTCAACTAGTACAAAGGCAAGAAAGATTTCAAAATTTACAAAAGCTAGAAGGACAAAGGTAAGAAATCTTGTTATATTGAAAAATATTATTATAGTGATGAAGATGAATATGAAATGGTTTACATTATTATTAAGGATGAGTCAGACAATGAAGAAAATGAAAAGACTACACTTTTCTCTCATGTTAATGACACTTGGATAATTGATAGTGGTTGTTCTCACCACATGACTGGTGATAAAACTAAATTTGAACATCTTGAGAAATATGAAGGTGGGATTGTCAGATTTGGAAATAATGAACTTTTCTATGTGAAAGGTAAAGGTTGTATTTATCTAATTGAAGGAATCAAATTTAATAATGCTTATTGGGTTGAAGGACTGAGGCATAATATACTAAGTGTGGCATAGTTGAATAAAATTGGTTTCAAGGTAGAATTCATGAATGGTAGGGCCAAGCTCCTGGATGTTAAAGGAAGCCTAGTTGGAATTGGTAGGAAAACAATAGGTAATCTATTCTATCTTGATCTCACTGAAAGTTTATGTTTTATTGCACAAATAGAAGAAATATGGTTATGGCATAAAAGGTTGTGTCATGTGAACTTTGATAACCTGGTCAACATAAGAAAGAACAAAATAGTAAGAGGTATTCCTATTTTGAAGAAACCTGAATTGGAAATATGCAAACAATGTCAAATTGGGAAGATGGGGAAAACTAGTTTCAAAAGAAAGAATTACAATACTAAAGAAGTCTTGGAGTTAGTGAATACTGATCTATGTGGACTAATTGGAACAAAAATTTACACTAGAGAGAATTATTTAATTCTATTTGTTTATGATCATTCCAGAATGATGACTGTTATGTTTCTCAAAGAAAAATCAGAATCTTTTTAGAAGTTTAAGTGGTACCTTGCCAAAGTTGAGAAGGAAACCAGAAAGAAACTAAAGTGCCTAAGATCTGATAGAGGAGGTGAATTCATTTCTAATGAGCTCAATGAATTCTCTAATGAAAGAGGAATCAAGAGACAAGTATATGCCCCTGATACACCACAACAAAAGAGAATAACAGAAAGAAGAAACAAATCTATTATGGATTGTGAAAGAACCTTGATGATTGAAAAGAATGTTGCAACCAAATACTAGAAGGAATGTATTAGCATTGTAGTTCACACCTTGGACAGATTTCAATTGAAGAAAGGTAATGATCACACACCTTTTGAATTATGGTATGGCTATAAACGAAATGTTAGTTATTTCAAAGTATTTGGAAGTAAATGTTACATCTTGAAGGAAGAAAGAAATGGAAAATTTGATGTAAAAGGTGATGAAGGCATATTCCTAGACTACTCCTATAAAATAAAAACATATAAATGTTTGAACCTTTCTACTCATAAAGTCATAGAAAGTGTACATGTGAAGATTGATGTGTTTTCTGAGAGAAGTGAAGAATAGAGCAGTAAAGAGCCTGAGGACTACATGAAATTTGTGTATTATGAACCTAATACTATACCTAAAACACAACCAATGGTGATTGGACTACCACCACTGGTACAAAATCTGAATTAATCAACACAAAATTTGTTACAAGTTGTTCAACCCGAACTGCTAACAGTTGCAACCAAGTCTCAGACAGAGGGAACCAAGTCTTAGACAGGGGAAATTGAGTCTCAAATAGAGGCAGCCAAGTCTCAAATAGTGGAACTCAAGTCTCAATCACAAGAGAAGAACAAGATGTTTGAGCATGGTGAACCAAGTGGAACAAGCCTAGAATCAAAGAAGAAGGAACATGTACTTGCTAAATATGTCAAAAGGCATAATGCACCTGAAAAAATAATTGGAGATCAGACACAAGGTATAATGACAAGGAAAAAACTTAAAGGTACATGTTTTCTTAGTGAAATTAAACCTAGAACCATTAAAGATGCCTTGAATGATTAAATCTTGATAGAAGCCATGAATGAAGAGATTGAGCAGATAGAAAAGAACAAAACCTAGACTCTTGTGCCTAGACCAAAGGAAAAGAATGTAATTGGTACTAAGTGGGTTTTTAGAAACAAGTTGAATGAAAAAGGTGAATTTTCTAGAAACAAGGCAAGATTAGTGTGTAAAGGATATGCTCAAGAAGAGGGTATTGATTATGAAGAAAATTTTTCTCCTATTGCAAGACTTGAAGGAGTCAGAACTCTTCTGGCATATGCACCACATAAAGGATTCAAGGTATACCAAATGGATGTAAAATCTACATTCTTGAATGGAATTATGGAAGAAGAAGTCTATATTGAGAAACCTGAAGGTTTTTTTGATCTTAACAAAAGGAATATGGTTTGTAAATTGCACAAATCCTTGTATGGGCTAAAGCAAGCTCCTAGAGCATGGTATGAGAGACTGCGTGGTTGCCTAGTAAGTATTGGATTTCAGAGAACTAATGAAAATAGTAGCTTGTACATCAAAGAAGGACCTTAGAACAAGATACTATTAGCAGAGATATTTGTTGATGTTATACTATTCACTAGATATGATGATTTATGAAAATAATTATCCAAAGCTATGAGTACGGAATTTGAGATGTCTATGTTTGGAGAAATCAAATTCTTGGTTTGTTTACAATTTCATCAGATGAAGGATGGTATCTACATTACTCAGTCTAAATACATCAAAGAGATACTAAAGAAATTTAGAATGGAAGATTAAAGACTAGTTGGGACACCAATGTCTATTGGACCTAAGTTGTCTAAGGATGATGATTCAAAGGAGGTAAATCAGACTACCTACAAATCCATTATTGGTAAACTTTAATATGTTGTTCACACTAGACCTAATATTGCATTAGCAGTTAGTATTGTTGCAAGGTTTTAAGATAATCCTAGAGAGAATCAATTGATGGCTAACAGAAAGATTCTAGGATATCTTAAGGGAACTAAATATTATGGATTATAGTATAAGAAAGGAGGAAAATTTGAGTTGAAGAATTTTACTAATGTTGATTGGGAAGGAAGTGTTGATGATAGAAAGATCTCCAGTGGTGGAGATTTATTTCTTGGAAAGAGGTTAGTCTCATGGACTAGTAAGAAATGGAATTGTATTTCTTAGTCTACAGTAGAGGCAGAGTATGTTGATGCAATAGTGAATTGTTCAAATATCATATGGTTCAAATAGTTGTTGTTAGGTATGAAGGAGGAAATCAAAGAACCACTTATTATGTACTATGACAACACTAGTGCTATTAACATTTCAAAGAGCCCTGTGATGCATACTAAGACTAAGAATATTGCAAGAAAGTATCATTTCTTGAGAGAATTGGTTTAGGAAAAGGAATTAAGGTTGGAATATGTAAATACTAAAGAAAAAATTTTAGACATATTCACCTAACCTTTAGCTAAGGATGCATTATGTTATCTTAGAGGAAAGCTAGGGGTGATTCTGATGAGGAGTTCCCTCTCTTAGAGCCTCTAGCTCTCTCCAAGACCTTCAATGGGTCTTTCTTAGGGTCTCACTCTCTCTACCCTAACTTAGAGGATTCTTTCCCAATCCTCTAACTCACTAGGAACTTCCCATCAACTTCGAACTCAACTTCTTACTCTCCTCTTAGCTTTCTTACAAGCATGGCTTCACAAGCCTCCTTTCACCCCAATGGTGTAAAATTACTAAGGTTGGGATTTCCTACTCCCCTCAGGTAAAATTACACTCATATGGATCCAATTTGTTAGACCCTTCAACCATTTTCCAATCGAGACCCAAAAATCCAACTCTTTGGCCTTGTAGTCTTTTTAGGCCTATTAGCCCTCCAAAACACTAAACATGTGTTCTTGCTTCCACAAAACCTTAACAACCCCCAAAAAAAATTGGATATTCTTTGTGGGTTTTTCCATCCCTTGAATATTTACTAGGTCTCAATTCCTAATGGTGTTCGTACAATACTTTTCTACCAAACCTCTAAAAATAAGGGTTTTGGAGACATGTAGACTGATTTGGTAACTTGATCTTCTTTCTTTGATTAGTCAGACTCCTCTAAAATTATCCCTCCAATAGAAGGTCTTCACCACATGTCTCCAACTTCTCCAAACTTTAATGGCTCATGCCAATCAATCTACAATCTCCATTGCCACTGTCTTATTCAGTTACCCTAGTCAGAATGCTCACCACTTGCCTAGGGCCTGAATGTTCTCAAGCCTTCCCTTCACTCACACACTCCAAAATAAATATATACATAGTATATAAAAGGTCCTAGTGTATTCCAAGTTCTCATGGAGTTTGAGCCACGTGAGCTCCAAATAAACCCATTATTTACATAGCTGGACCAAAACTGGCCAATGAACTTGCAAAACACAAATATTTTGACAAAGCTTAACCAGAATATACAAAATAAAAAATTAACACCACAAAAATATTGGAAAATACATTGAAAACACTATCCAATCATTCATTCATTCCATTCAATCCAATAAAGTGATGGATGATGGCTCTGTCACAAATTTACACTATGTATTGATTCTTCCTTGCAATCAGTCCGTACAATATGAGAACTAACTAAAAAATTAGGGTTGGGTTCACCTTATATACTCCTATCCCATCTATCTAGACCAATTGGTTGGGATTTGGGAACCTTAATGGCCTATTCCTAAAATCTAGGAAATATTGTCATGACAACTTTAAAAGTTGTCATGAGTACTTTGACAACTTTTGTCAAAATTGTCATTTTCACATTTTGAGTTTCCTAATTGGTTTCAAACTTTACCAATTGAACAAAAATGGTTAGAAAACAAAAAAACATTAAAAATCCTCCCAATTTGGGATTTTGGTCAACTCTTTGACTTTTGAGTTGACTTCTAGGCCTTAGACTCCTAGAATCAGCTAGACTCAAACAACACAACCCTAATCTTTCCAAACCTAAACCATACCTCAAACACACACTAGGGACTTTATACTTATTCCTTATTTATGGATGGTTGTCCAAACCAACCTACAAGCCAAAATAGTTTAGATCTTATAGTAGACCTTAAGGGTGCTCTTGCACCATACTCCCCCCCTACAAGGAAAACAAGTTAGGGTATAGTTGGTGTTAGGAACTACTCACTAATTCCATGTTTCTTGAAGTCACTCTCAGCTAGCCAAGTGGCTTCTGACTCTGATTTTTGCTTCCACTTCACTAGATGCTCCATGTAGATCTTATGTCTTGTTTTCTTTTTCACCCTTGAATCTAATATCTTATCAGCTTGTAGTTTGTCCTATTCCAGAGTCTTGAACTCTCCCATGTCCTTAATGACCTATGTTCTATACTACATCTCATCCATATCTGGCCCCTTATACTTGATCAAATCTTTCACATTGAATATTGGGGAAATTGGCATCCCCTTGGTAAACTCTACCTTGTATGCATTAGGTCCATAATTTTCCAATATCTTACAAGGTCAAATTCATTTCATCTGTAGCTTGTTGGGTATCCCTTTTTGTATTCTTTCCTTATTTAGGAACACCATTACTAGTTCACCCACTTCAAACTACAATTCTCTTCTCCCCTCATCTTTCTTTTCCTTCAACTTTTGATTTGCCTCCATCAAGGTCTTTTGCACTTTCTCATGAACCTCCTTCATTGATTGTGCAAAATCATCAGCATGCCCACTGATTCCCTCATATCCTTTGAGGTCTCTGAGTTCCATCACACCCCTTGTATGTGCCCCATACACTATCTCAAATGGACTCTTCCCTGTAACTCTATTGGTACTGTCATTGTAGGAAAATTATGCCTGCGGAATAACTTTCTCCCAACCTTATCCATACTCCTTGGTCAGATATCTAAGCAAGTTCCCAAGTACCCTGTTGATTATTTCAGTCTGCCCATTTGTTTGAGTATGATAGGCAGATCCCTGAGACAATTTTGTACCTAAACTCTTCCATAGGGTCTTCCAAAAGTGACCCATGAACTTTACATCCCTATCTACAACAATTCTCATTGGTAGGCCATGAATCCTTACCACTTCTTTGAAGAACATGTAGGAAATATGGCTGGCATCATGTGTTGTTCTACATGGTATGAAGTAGCTCATTTTACTAAATCTATCTACCACTACAAATACACTGGCTAAACTAGTTGGAGTTCTAGGTAACCCCACTATGAAGTCCATACTTATGCACTCCCAAGGTCTACTTGGGATGGGTAATGGATGGTAAATTCCTACATTAGATGAAGTCCCTTTAGCTTTCTAACATATGCCACACTGCTCCACATACCTTCTTACTTCCTTTTTCATCTTTGGCCACCAATAGAATCTCTATACTAAGTCCAATGTCTTATTCAATCCAAAGTGTCCACTTAGGCTTCCATTATGCTTCTCTTGTATAAGGTTCTGCCTCATTGAACCTCTTGGAACACATAGTTTCTTACCTTTGAATGATAACCCATTCTGCAATGTATACTCTACAAACTCACTATGAAAGTGATTCTCAAGATTTTGACACACCTTATATATCTCTAAGAAATATGAATCTCCCTCATATAGGTCATTAAAACCTTCAACCCCTATACTTTGCAACTGAATCTCTTGGATGGTAAGTAGTCTTCTACTAAGGACATCTACAACTTTGTTTTGCACTCCCTTCTTATGTTGGATAGTAAAGGTGTAAGAGTGTAGGAATTCCATCCACTTGATGTGTCTCAAACTGAGCTTGTCTTGAGTGTTTATGTAGCTCACTTCTTGGTTGTCTATGAAGACAAAAAAATCTTTGGGAAAAATATAATGCCTCCACTTCTTTAAGGCTTTTACAAGAACATATAGCTCCAAGTCATAGGAAGAATACCTAGACTTATCCTCATTGAGTCTTTCACTAAAAAATGCCACATGCCTTCCTTCTTGACTTAAGACAACTCCCGATGCAATGCTACTTGCATCACACTCCACAATGAATGGTTTTTAAAAGCTTGGCAATATAAATATAGGCTAAGTAGCCACTTATTTATTTAATCTCTCAAATCCATCATTTGTTGCCTTTGTCCACAGAAATTTTATTTTCAACCCTCCTTTAATAGTCTCTAGGACTGGAGCACAAATCTCACTAAATTTCCTAATGAACTTCCTATAGAATTGGGCTAACCCATGGAGGCTTCTAACTTTTGTCCCTGTCTTAGGAATAGGCCAGTTCAATATGGCCTCTACTTTCTCCTTTTCCATCTTTAAGTCACCCTTGGAAACCACAAAGCCAAGGTAGACTAGCTCTTCCTTCATGAACTCACTCTTCTCAAGGTTTATGGTGAGTTTCTCTTCCTGCAAATTCTTCAACACTAACTCCAAGTGTCTCATATGGTTCTCTTTTGATTTACTAAATATGAGGATGTCATCTAAATAAAAACTACAAAGACTCCTATATCGTACTTCAAGACTTCATTCATTACCCTCATAAAGGTGCTTGGTGCATTGGTAAGCCCAAAGGGCATCACTAACCATTCATATAACCCCCCTATAGTCTTAAATGCATACTTCCACTCATCACCCTCTTTCATCCTAATTTGATAGTACCCACTCTTCAAATCAATTTTAGAGAAGTACTTAGCACCCCCCAAACAATCCATCAAGTCTTCTATTCTAAGAATTGGAAATCTATACCTGATAATTATCTTATTTATTGCCCTAGAATCAGTAAACATTCTCCACTTACCTCCTTTATTAGGAGCCAACACCACTGGGACAACACATGGGATAATTCTCTTCCTTATCAACCGTTGGTCCATAAGCTCTTGGACTTGTCTAGTGATGAAGGGTGACACTTGATGAAGGGTGCTCCCCTTAATACCACAAACACATAACAGAAACAGAGAAGCAACAAAAATTTGCAAGAACAGAAAATGGACTTCTTATTATCTCCACAAATGCGGAATTACAAACTTTCAG
>MU226838.1:3221101-3244429 GCA_018584345.1 Thuja plicata | reverse complement strand
GCTCAAAATAACTTTTGAAACCCGAAAATTTTGAAGGAAAATTATTTTCTGCTATTTTAGGTGACCCAACTTCCGGAGACCATAAGTCATCACCAGTTGACTTGATTGACTATTATAACCCCATTTCGGAAATGCCACGAAGCGCTCTACAACCACTCAATTATGAAAGCATCATTGAGCGCAAGTTTCAACCTCATCCGGGGCCTCTAATGCCTTCAAAACTGAGCTCAAAGTTTCTGTACCCTGTTTTCAATACCGAAATTTTTCAATATCTTCAAAACTAGACCTGATCTAGCCATGAAACTTTACTGGCAAGCTGATATGACTGAGATGAACCTCCACATGCAAAATCAGAACATTCTGAGATCGTATGGCCAACTTACTAAAAATAGAAAATTTCCATAAATAGCATCTCTACACAAGGTAGCCCTTATTGAAAAGAAAACATAAATATTTTTGGGTGACGCAAGATTGCCCTTACACCCAGGATGCTCCTGCATCATCTAGCTATCTCCTTGTTTTTCTCTAGTGTCATCTTATATGCAGCCTTGTTTGACAAAGATGCTCATGGTATGAAGTCAATTTGATGACTTATCTCCCTCTTGGGTGGAAGTGTGGCTGGTGTACCTTCACAAATTATATCCTTGAACTAGTCTATCAGTTCTCTTACCTCATGTGTTATAGGTGCCTTCACATGAGACTCCTCCTCCTTTGGCTTTAGCAATATTGCATAGCCAACTTCTTCTTCCTTCAAACCCTTTCTAGAAATTCTTTCCCACTCAATAACATGGCACTAGATTCTTCCTTCTCCATTGTCTCCTCATCTAAGATGGACTGTATCTTATAGGTGACCCCATATTTCTTTAAAGTATACTTTTTATCCTTCCCATTATGGACTGTATCCCTATCATACTGCCATGGTCTGTCAAGCAACAGATGGAAAGCATCCATTGGAAAAACATCACATAGTATCTTATCATGATACTTCCCAATAGAAAATTCCACCCACACTTTTTCATTAACTAAGATGTTCTAGCCCTTATTCAACCATGTGACTTTGTAAGGGCATCCATGTGGAATTTTAGTGAGCTTTAGTTTCTCTACTGCCTCTCCTAATATTACATTATCTGTAGATCCTGAATCTATGATCACCTTACATAATTTTCCTAGTATCTTGCACTTGACCTTGAAAAGAGCCCTTCTTTTCTTGTGTCCATCCTTAGTGGGTTCTTTAATTAGTATCCTTCTAAGCATCAAACTTTCACCTTTCTCTGAATCCAGACTGACCTCTGAATGCTTGGTGTTGTCCTCCTCTTGGACATAATTGATCCTCTTTTCTCCTTGTGAGGATGTTGGCTTCTCTAGACACCTATGTACAGGGTTCCCCAACTATCCATAGTTGTAACATTTCATGGAAAAGAAATGAGTTCCCCTTCCAAAACCTCTTGTCCTTCCTCTACCACTGTTATAAGAACCCCTTCCTCTACTACTAAATCCACCTATGTTGTTTGACACCTGTCCTTGATCTACATATCTAGAGTCACCTTGACCCCTAATATCATTGCCTCTGCCACTTGAGCCTCCTCTATGGCCACCTCTATTATCTCTACCCCTTCCTCTACTTTTGGAGCTAGAATCTTGTCTTTTCTTTAGTTTTTCTTCCACCTTCAAAGTCATTTGAAAACAACTATGAATGGAAGTCAGGGTGAATAGACTAAGCTTTTCTTGGATGTTCCACCTTAATCCATTAAGGTATCTTGCCACTTTAATGTTATCTATCTCTTGGATTCTTGATATAAGACAAAGTTTTTGAAATTCTTCAGTATAGGCTACCACATCTAGGTATTTTGGCCTAAGATTTTGCCTCTTCTTATGTAGTTGGATGTCGTAATCCTCTGGAAGATAATAATCCTTCACTTTTTCCATCATTGTCTTCCAAGTTTTTATGGGCTTCTTTCCCTCTTTCTCCATTTCTTCCTACAAGAACTTCCACCATGTAAGTGCTATCTTCACCTTTTGGGCTTCTGTAATCCCATCACACTCAGAGTAATTCTCTATCCCTTCAAGCCATTCCATAACCAAATCTATATCCATCTTACTAGAGAACACTAGTATTCCTTCTAGAGCCTTCCCACCCAGTGATTTGAGTTCTTTGAGGAATGGTTCCTCGGGTAGAAGAGGACAAGGCTCTTGTTCTACTTCCTCTTTGAATGGAGATTTACCTTTATCTAACCCTCCATGCACTTCTTCTCTTAGTTTGTTGGCTCTCTGCAACCTCTACCATTTTGATCTTCATTTCCTCCATTGCCTCTTCAAGAAGCCTATTCTTGATTTGTTGCTCTGAAAAATCTTTGGCCAACATTGCATTGGTCACCATCTTGGACTCACCTATGGACTCACTCCAATCTGACATACACCAATTCAATCACCCAAGCCTTTCAATGGATCTAATACCAATTTGATGAGGAGTTACCTCTCCTAGAGCCTCTAGCTCTCTCCAAGACCTTCACTGGGTATTCCTTAGGATCTCACTCTCTCTACCCTAACTTAGAATATTCTTTCCCAATCGTCTAACACACTAGGAACTTCCCATCAACTTCTTACTCTCCTCTTATCTTTCTTGCAAGCATGGCTTCACAAGTCTCCTTTCACCCCAATGGTGTCAACTTCCTAAGGTTGTGATTTCCTACTCCCCTTAGGTCAAATTACACTCCTATATTTCCAAATTGTTAGACCCTTTAACCATTTTCCAATCGAGACCCAAAAATCCAACTCTTTGGCCTTGTAGCCTTTTTAGGCCTATTAGCCCTCCAAAACATTGAAAATGTGTTCTTTCTTCGACAAACCCTTAACAAACCCAAAAAAAAATTGGATATTCTTTGTGGGTTTCCCTCCCATTGAATATTTACTAGGTCTCAATTCCTAATGGTGTCCGTACAGTAGTTTTCTACCAAACCCCTAAAAATAAGGGTTTTGGAGACATGTAGACTGGTTTGGTAACTTGATCTTCTTTCTTTGATCAGTTGGACTCCTCTAAACTTCTCCCTCCACTAGATTCTTCCTTTCTCCTGTTACCCAAGGATGCATTCTTTTATCTTAGAGGAAAGCTAGGGGTGATTCCCCTAACTCAGGCTCACTAACACACAGTTTAGTGATGAATCAACCGAGCTACAGTAAAAATCTAACAAGTTGATACAGATTGTCAGAGCTTATTGCATATGAATCAGTACATCAAGTACATTACAACTTAGTTGGATGGTGTCTTTGGCATTGGATGTCAAAGAGGGAGAGGTTACTGATGTCATGCCAAAGAAATTATTGAGGGAAATAAATTAGTATATCAGAGGGAGAAACTTTATTAGAAATAGAGATTGATGTAAGATGGAGAATTCTGTATTTAAGTAACTGTCAAGAAAGAGGGAGTTTTCTACACGAGAATAAAAATGAAGCTAAGGATATTATAAACTTGAGAATCAGAATGAAACTAAGGACAATAATAAATTTTATTCTTTTTTTTGTTGTTCTAAAATTATTTGTATAATGATATGTTGTGTTTCCATCAATGCTAAAGAGGGAGATTGTTGAAGACAATTATTCAATTCTATATTGTCATTGATGTTACACAAATATATACACAAATGAAATGATTCTCTATATTAACCGATATCTATTGGTTAATGAGAGAAGTTCAGTACTAACCGAGTTCACTCAGGCAATATAGTAAGGTCAGGAATTGAAGGATTACAGTGTTAACCATGTTATGCATTTAGTGTCAGCCGACTAACAACACTTTACACTTTATGTTTAATTGATTAATTACAACTAAAAAATTTGAGTTTTATTGTTTATTTGGAAATTTATTGAAGCCAACTTGACAAGGGTTATCAAAGAGGTCAAGTTTGGATTGAATATGTAATTGAGAAGTGAGAAGTGGAAGAGTTTTGATATGAAGAGTGAAGGGAAAATAAGATGGGATTTTGATTAAGGATAGAAAATTCTTATTGAAACACAAAGAATATTTGATCAGTGAGGATACAATTTAAAACAAGAAGAGAGATCTAAAAATTGTATCAGTGATCCAAATCTCTAAAAATTGTAGCAGTGATCCAAATCTCTTTACAACGTAGACTAAACAATCTTTCAAAAATCATCTCACAAGGTGGAATTTCTACATGTAAGTGTTTGAAGACCTCTAAAAAGGTCACTCCTTACAAGGTGATTAAATCCTCTAATAGGGTCACACCTTACAGTGTGTTTTTGTAACCTTTTACTGGGTTGGCTCCTAACAAGGCTCACTTCAAAAGAGTGAAAAATAGTAACTAGTTGCAATTGGTGGTTTTCCCAAATTGGGTTTCCATGGTAAATATTGGTGTCATCTATTTACATTTTATTTTCTTTATGCGTTATGTTTCTGCACTTAATCACTAAAGGATAATCTCTTTTAATATCTTAAGATTCTTTGTTAACCGAGTAACAACATAATATCTTTGTTAACCAAGTAACATTGATAAGTTTGATTAAGACATCTAAGGGACTTTGATTTTTTTTTGTGGTAAGTGATTCACCCCTCCCCTCTTATTTACTCAACTCATTTCCAACACTTGGTTCTTTTTAAGTCTATACAAATATTTCTTCAACTTCAAAACCATTTCCTCATCTTCTATCAAAGGAAATCCATTAGGTTTCTCAGTACATGCTTCCTCTTCTAGATCTCCATTCAGAAATGTAGATTTCACATCCATCCAATATAATTTGAAGTCTTTGTGTGAAACATAAGAAAGAAATAATATTACTGCTTCCAACCTAGCAACAAGAGAAAATTTTTCTTCAAATTATATAACTTCTTGTTACGAGTAGCCTTTACAAACCAGTCTTTCCTTATTTCTTACAACCATTCTCTCTTGATTCATCTTATTTCTAGAAACCCACTTAGTTCCTATAACATTCTTATCTTTAGGTCTAGGGATGAGTTCCCAAGTGTTATTATTCTTTATCTATTCTAATTATTCCTACATAGCTTTAGTCCAAGACTCATCAGTAGATTTTAGTTCAACTTGAGAAATCAAACAAATTTCATCTCTTAATCTCGATCTTGTCATCATTCCTCTATTTGGATCTCCAATAATTTTATCTCTAGGATAATTTTTCTTAACATACATCGGAGTCTTAGGAATTTTAGTAGGATCATTTGAGTCATCTTTACATACCTTGATCTCATAGTGAATCTCAAAAGGTTCTTCTTGAACTACAGTAACGTCCTTGATCTCTATAGTCTGATTACAATAATATAGTCTTTCTTGAATTTGGAACTTTTCATCTATCCCCACATTAGCATTTTCAATCATCTTCCTCAATCTCAGATTGAAACATTTATAAGCTTATCTTTTAGTTTAATAACCAGGGAATATGCCTTCATCACTTCTAGCATCAAAATTTCCTATCGCATCATCTCTTTTGATATAGCATTTACTACCAAATATTATGAAATAAATTTCATAGTAGGAGTATGATTAAACCATAATTCATAAGGAGTCTTACTTGTACCTTCTCCAATCTGAATTCTATTCAAAGTATACATCGCAGTACCAATAACTTCTCTCAAATGAACATGTGACACATTTCCTTCCAGTAACATAGTTCAACAAGCATCTAATATTGTTTTGTTTCTTCACTATGTTATCCCATTCTATTGTGGTGTCCTAGGAGCACATGTATGTCTATATATTCCATTCTCTTTAAAATAGGTATTGAACATGTCTAAAGTAAACTCAACACCTCTATCTGATCTCAAATTTTATTTTTATTTTTTAATCTTTAAGCTTGATTCATTCTCAACTTTTTCTTTGAATATCTTGAACTTTTTGAATGCCTATGATTTCTCTCTTAGGTATGTGACCCACATTATCCTAGAAAATTCATCAAAAAAAGTATAAAATACCTTTCACTGTAGTAAGATCATGTTCTTGTAGGACCACATAGATTTGTATGCACTAGATCCAACTTCTCTTTTATTGAGTAAGATTTTCTTTTAAAATTGCTTCTAGTCTGCTTCCCCATTACACATTCTCTACACATGGTGTTTGATGGTTTCACAATATTTGGTAGATCTATAATTGAATTAGTCATACTTTCCTTCACAATATTATAATAATTTAATTGACAAAATATTCTATGCCATAACCAACTGTCATCTACTTTCACAAAAAAACAAGAATCCTCAAATGTATTTAATTCAAATACATTACCTATGGATTTAGTAGGTCAGATGTGATCAAGACTCTAAACTTACTAATAATAGAGCATTTCCCATCAATTAATTTTAATTTATAACCTTTTTTCCATTAGCTGTCCAACACCCAACAAATTATGCTTGAGTCCATCAACAAGTAATACATTGTTAGTATTGATCTTTCCATCCAAAGAAATAGATCCAATTCCAGTGATAAGCTTAGGATTATTGTCACCAAATCTCACAACACCACTATCATAATTATTTAGTTTAAAAAACTTATTTCTATCCCTAGTCAAATGTTGTTAACAAACACTACCTATGACCCATTGAGATTTCTTTTCAACATTTGACACTAAGGCTCTTTCTTCATGAATAGGTTTATCATCCTTGATAGAAAGAAATACAATCTTGTCATAATAAATAGCATAATCATTAGAAATACCTTAACTAGCATAGTAAAATTCCTTAGCCTTTGAATACTTAGGTTTATAAAACTTAGATTTATGCTTTGGAACCCTTGTAGGACATCTAGATGCAAAATGGCTTATCTTATTGCATGAAATACTTTTCAGAGGTAAATTTCCTTTGAACTTACCCTTACCTATATTTTCTCTTCTTGAGATCACAACAAATATTTCATCTAACTTTATTTCTTCTTCCTATATCTAAACCCATTCATCAACATATTCACCAAGCTCTTCTCTCAAGTCACTACTGCTGGTGCTCACAATTCCTGATAAAGTCTTTTTATTTTTATGCACAGTCTTATGAATGCTATCTCAACTTTAGGTAATGAATCTCCTAGCTCTACGGCCTCAAAATTATTTATTTTTCAATCAACATCACTCTATTAAAGTTCATTATCAAAGGTATGATCTCTTCTATAGCCTGCACTTTAGTCTTGTAAACAGGTGTCAAAGATCTAAGAATTTTTGTGATCACTTCTGCCTCACTGTATGTACCTCTAGAGTTTTATATCGTAATAAAAACCTCAGTAACTCTCTATACATACACTCAAATATTTTCATCATTTGGCATTTTCATATTTTTCATCCTTTTCTTCTAGTTCTCTAACTTTTCCTACTTAGTAAACTTATCTCCTTCATATAGTGCTTCCAATCTTGTCCAAATGTCATGTGCAAAATCTAAATCTTTTACCTCTATGAATTCACCTTCTGAGAGAGCACTAATTAATGCTTCTCTTGCGACCATACTATATGAGAATATATTATTTTCTTCATTAGTAGCTTTATCCTATTCATTCCCAGCCTTCATCTATACATCCTTCTTTTTAATCAGTCATTATTCGATTCCCAAGCATAGAAAATGTGTTCTCATCTTGTTCTTCCAACTATCAAAGTTTTCAGGATCAAACTTCAGACTATCCTTCTTATAGAATGTCATATTTTAGGATAGCCTCAAGATGTTAAGATTTATCTCTAAGGACTAGTAGCTCTGATACCAGCTATTTGGAATAAAATTCCACCAAAACAACTGAGAGATGGGGGTGAATTAGTTGTGATACAAATTATTAAACATTAAAATTTATAAACCAAAAAATTAATCCAAATGATGACATAGTAAATACAAACACCATAACACAATCCTTTTTTTTGAGGAAACCTTGTTAAAGGTAAAACCCCGGTGGGAATTAGCACCCACAAATCATGGACTGAGAGTATAGTATCCATGTTAAAAGACTTAGCCCTGTTAGGAGCTTATTGATGCATTAAATTACATATTCCTTGTTAAAGGATAGACCATGTTAGGAGTCAAGAGTAACATTTGTCTCACTGCCTAAAGAAGGTTAAATCCACCCTCTGTTCTTATAGTCCAAAATACAAGTATATATAAGAAATATAAAATCTAGTGAACTGTCTAATAGCAACTATATTTTCTTGGTCAATCCCAATGAAATAACATAATCACAACCTCTTCTCTACATCTAGTAGAATTCACACAAACAATCTCGTAGCTTCCACACTTTGTTGTCTCTTTCACAATCACACTTTTTCCAAAAAGAAAAGCTCTCTCACATATACCCTATTACAATAATTAATTAGGTCAATAAATTAGGATTTCCCAATATAAAACTAATTAATTAACCCCTTGATAAGATACACACGGTACCCATAACAAGTAAACATTAAATACAATTCATGAAATATAGTCCAAGTTCTGTAATCCATGCATGCAATCCATAAAATACACTACATCTCTGAAGTCAGCTCCAAATAGGTCTCCTCTATAACACAAGCCCTAGATGACATCACCATGAGTTATAAATCCAAAGAATAATAAAAAAAATACCTTAACATTTCTTCTACCATCCCTTAATCTCGCTTAACTTGAATCCACATCGTTCGTAAGTTATACTCAAAATATAGAGACTAACTCTATCAAAGATCACTGTCACCATCCAGTACCCAGTCTTCACTAAAACATCTATAACTCATCTAGTAGAAAATGTTAAGCCATGTGACCTTAGGAATAATATCAAAACATACCCATTTACACATCACCATCTTCTCTCATTCTGAATCAATTGTACAGTACCCGTACACTTCTTTCAGTCATCAAGAAATAGTAATAACTGGTCTATTCTGCCTCCATAGAAACATATGTTGACATTAATGACAAAACATGAATGCCAACACAAACATTAGAAATTAATTCCAACATATAGATTGTAAAATCCTTTCACAAAGTAGATTGAATAAGTCTTATTATACTCCTAGCAAGCTAAGCTATCAGAAATAACTAACATTGTACCTCTAATCAAGAAACCTTTTTGCTACAGTAGTAAGGATTGTGGGTGTCATCCCCAAAGTATTTTTTTCATCTAACAAAGGATTTTTGTGTGACGAAAATCTTGGTTTTATGATTTATTCTTATAGGTTTTAGTTGATATGCTTTACAATGTTTACTTGCAATATATTCAACTCAGTATATGATCAGTTTGTGTGTTTAAAAGTTTTATTGGTACTGATTCACCCCTCCCCTCTCAGTACTTAACTTTCGATAGTTAATCCAACAATTGGTATCAGAGCTAGGACTCTTGATTTAAAGGTTTAAATAACTAAGAGTAAAGATCACAGTCATGGAAAGTTATAAGCAAGCCAAAAAGATTGAAAGTCTTGAGTTTGAATTGGAAAATGCACAAGAGATGATTAATGACCTAAGGAGGAAACAAAAAATTCATTGAAGGTTAGAAGGCACTTATGTAATGAACTAAAGTCTACCTAGGAGAATGTTGATGTACTTGAAAAAAAATCTAAAGGGAATCTGAATGATGAATCTTAGATAGCCATTATAGACCTAATGGAAAATAACATTGCACTTACTGAGCATTTGGACTTAATGAACAAAGACCAGGAAGCTCAAAACATAAGGTTGAAAGAAATACTTGAATCGAAAGGAAAAGATGAACATGAAAGATGGAAGAAGTAGAAAAAAGAAAATCTGAGATAAGACTTACTGAGAAATACAATGAGACCATGAGAATGACCCAAAATCACTATGTTATGACCGATCAGTTAGTGAATGCAAATACAAAGATAACTAGAAAAGAATTTGAGAATCAAGCACCAAAAGATGATCATATTGAAAGAGTGAGTAATGAACTAAAAGAAGAGAAAGAAGCCAATGAAGTACTAAATAAAAGTGAAAAAGCATTAAGGACATTGGACAAATAGATTAGAAGTAAGAAGCAACCAAAAGACAATACTAGACTTGGATTCAATGAAAATAGCACTATGGAGGAAGGTGAGTCCTCCAACCAAGCTGATAATAAAGACACCACAACCAAAAAAGAATATGAAACCAAGTTTCTACTACTGTGGGAAACCTAGACATACAACCAATGTTTACAAAATCAAAAGAGGTAAGTCACCAAACACACCTAAGTTTGATGGATATTGTTATCATTGCAACAAATATGGACATAAGGCATTTGAGTGTAGATCATGAATTGTTAACAACACAAGGAAAACTATGTTTAATGGATACTAAAATAATTGCATTAAATATGGTCACAAATATGAAGACTATAGATTAAAAATGAGAAATGATAAATGGGACCCTAACTGACAAAGTCCACCAAGCAACCGATAAGGCATATCAATACAATGGGACTACAACACTAGAATCTCATGTGCAACATGTGGGAGATATGGACATATTTAAGCAAACTACATGTTGTTGCATGGAAGGAACAATCAATGAGCATAGATAAATCCTTGTATGGCATTATTTCATTGTCACAAGGTAGGACACCTAGCCAAAGACTACCCGTACCAAGGGAAAGCTTCAACTGAGGAAGATACATCAGGAAAAACATAAGTGAATGTTGAAGAAGCGTGAAAAAAAATGAAAAAAATGTGGAGAAAGAAATTACAAGATGATGGAACATCCTTTGGAATAGTTTTTGGCACTGAAGCCTCTTTGTCAGGTGCACCTAGCTCCACCTAATCGGTCAAATGTGTGTATAGAAACTACAAAGTTAAAATTCAAATATGAAATTAGTTCCTAGTATATGTAAAGAAATCCATATAAGCATACCAAGATGCATCTGGATATATTTTGTGAAGTTGATGGTTAATGTTTAATCAATGAAGCAAATTTTGTTTTTTTCCCATAAAAGGAATTAAAGTTGCAATCGGTATGAAGTAAGTCAGTGTCGCATTAAATGTTACTTTATAGTTATTGGAAACCCTAATAAAAAAAAGGGTATAAATAGACCGTCATGTCTATCATTTTTACCTAACATTTTCAAAGAGAACTTGAGAAAATTACAGTGACAAACCATAATCGAGCATCCTAGCGATTGGAGAGGTAATCCTGAATGAATTTACAAGCATTCCAGTTTATTTAGGAAATTTCTATTGTTGAAATAGTTGTTTTATCTAGACCAAGTTGTAAAGAATGAAACCCTAGTTCATCCAAGTATTATTATATATGAAGTAATGGCTCCTAAAGTGAAAAATATAGTTATTGTTGAGAAGGTTAATCTAGTCAACCCCAAGTATAAGCTACATCTCGTGAAGGCTATAGAACCAGACATGATGGGAGATCTTTCATCCATACTAGAAAGGGTTATATTGATAGAAGATTTTTGTGCTTTTGTCCACTACAAAATTGAACATATTGACGACATGTAACTGATTGAATTTTTGAAGATGTTAAGTTGATCACCAAAATGCTGAAAGATAATACAAGACATTAAATCAATTAATGGATTATATTTTCATTGATATAAACTTGATATAATCTAATTGGTTATAATCAAAGTGTCAAAGACTTCAGATAATTAGATAGTAAATATTATTCTTTCAGTAATGCATAAAAGACAAGAATTCACTATGTGACTTCAAACACCAATGGCTAGTGGAACCCGATGGAAAAAGATCACCGAAAGTTAAGTCAGAGTGATGCTTGAGAAAGAATATTAATGAGCATTACCGACAAGAAGAATCACAAGCATATCCGACGACATGGATCGCAGTGTAAACCGATGGACAGACAAGCTCGAAGGACAGACAACCCTGATAGACAGACAACCTTGACATAGAAGCCCAAGGAGAACTAGAGTGTTGATCGAAGCTATCAAAGAATTAAAACATCGAAATTAACTGGAGTTCAAAAATGACAAAATACCTAGCTAACAGAGATAAATATAGACTAAACTGGTAGTTATCATTATTTTCATCGACAAGATAATGCCAGAGATAATTAAAGGATCTAAAGCTATTTTTTTCTAGTTGGCAAGAAGATCTCTATGAGATAAAAACATGAGTTTTTCTTTAAATTAGATTGGCTAAGATTGCAGACCACGCCAAGATCGAGAAAATCAAGAACCTAGAAATGGTGATATCATGTTTATAAAGAGATAACTTAATTCATTATGAATTAAGTGGAGTGAAAGAAAAAGATGATGGTGGAGAGAAATTGATGAAGAACAAATTCATACAGTCAAGCTGAGGAAAGAGCTAAATATTTCTTTGGACACCAAGAAATAGAGCATAGCATCATTGAGTAGAAAAAAGTGGAGCAAAGGTATTGAAAAGATATATTGATCAGATTGGTTTTATGAGCTTACAATAGATCAGAAAATTTGCAAGTATAAGTTGTATATGTGAACAGATCATATTATTTTAGTTTAACCATTGATTTAGAAAGTCTCTTAACTTAGCAAGATTTAAATATCCTTTCTATAATAAGATACATCACAAGGAGTATCAAAAAGTTTGATCTTGAAGATAGCATGAGATGCTAGATACCATTTGTCAAACTTGAAGAGTTTGGACAAATAAGGTAGCATAGAAATGCCCAATATCAAGTGAAAAACTAATATTTTAAATCATCTAACAAGGTCACATGTAATAGTGAATTTGTAACCTTTAATAGGGTTGGCTCTTCACCTAGCTCACTTGAGAAGAGTGAAAATTTTGGGTTACCAATTCCAAGTGTTTTTTTCCCTTAACAGGGTTTCCATGTTAAAAATCCATGTGTCAATGTGTTTATGCGTCATTCTATAGTGTTTTGCATTACACATAGCTAATTTGGATTAATCGGTATGCTCTAAGTAATTTATTGTTTTTTGATAAATTAATAGACTACTATTTGGTAAACATACAGAATAATGTTTAACAAAGCATTCTGAGTAGTTTAAATTGTATAAGTATATTTGAAGGCATTCATCTTATAGGACTGAAGATAACTAGAGGCTTAATATTGTGGTACTAAGTTTTTGGGTTGATTAATTGGAATATTTTTGAGGCCTCTGATTCATACCCCTCTCAGTTATTACTAACAATTGGTATCAGAGCTTATGTGCTTAGAAAGGGAGTTCAACAGTTCAAGAAAAAGATCACAAGATGAACATATGAGATGTGCCCAAGTTGAATAAAGACAACTTTGTATCATGGCAAAGCCGGATAAGACTCCACCTATCAGGTATTGGTAATGATGTTACTCAACACCTTGATACTAAATATGTGTTGCCTACAAGAACTCACACTCTTGAGAAATTAAGAGAAAATAATGAGTTCATAATTGCATGATGATAGAAATTGCCTCATCACTCTCCGATGCCGAGTTTGAAGATGTCAAAACCTGCAATTGTGCAAAGAAAATATGGGATAAGTTGAAGCTAGTACATGGAGGAGACACTAATGTACTAAGAGCCAAGGAAAAAAGTGTTAGGAATAGTCTCAAGAGATAACTGAGAGGGGGGTGAATCAATTATCTACTAGTTTTAATTGTTTTCTCCAATTAAGTACAGAATAACATTAAGCATAAATACAATAAGATAAAACAGAATAAAACACCACAATTTTTGTTACAGGGAAACCAAAATAGGTAAAAACCCTAGTGGGAATTAGCACCCACAAAGAACTTCACTAGAGTATAATGATCCCTATTAGAAAATCTTTCAACCCTATTAGGAGTTGATCTTTACAATGCAATAAGTACACTAACCTAGTTAAGGGTTAGACCCTATTATGAGTCTTTTATAAATAACTCTTTTAGGGGTGAGGACACACTATCCAAGAGCACACTGATAAAATGATGAAGGTTGCACCCTTCTGTAAAATAGATATACACTATATTTGATAATGAACTATTTATGTAGACCCATTGTCTTGATCAGCTCCAGTGAATTGTATGCACTCTCTGCTTCTTCACATAGATCTTCAACTGATGAATGATGATAGCTTTACTGTCCCAAAATAATGAGCATCCTGCTCTGTTCTTTTCTACTATCTCTTTCTCTTCATTCACACTTGGTGATCACAAATGAACTGCTATATGTATCTTATTCAAAATATATGATCACGTCAGTTGTAGGAATCCCTTCAATACATTTCTTGTCGGCTAAAATAAGAACACAACATAATTAGAACCATGCAACTCAAAATGAATAGACGCATTGCTTCACATAGTCAACTCCACCAAAATCACTCAAATGTCACACTTCAGATGAAATATGTTTAGGGCCTTTGGTTAATCATCTTTGACTCATAACTAAACATGAATCCAAACACGCATATCCCAAAGATAGGTGCAACTAAAGAATCAATAAAATTACTATCGGTTCTTAAAAACAATCCTCTGAAACTGTGGCAGGTAAACAAATCAACATAACTCAACTTTAACTGAACTTCTGAATATGTGTGTATGGACATAGCATAATAAATATGTCTTCAACATATAAACAACCATGCAAGGCTGCAACATATCCATACTAAAAGGTGAATACAGTACACTATTGTATACTATATGTTGTCATCATTGACAACATATAGTCAACTATTTGCGCACGGGCGAATCTCCAATAGAAAGTCTAAGAGGGAGGTTCGGTGACCTAAGGATGAAAGAAGGAGAAAATATCACTTAGTATAGCTACAAAATCAAAGAGGTAGTCAATGTTATCTGACGAGTTGGAGGTGTTATTGAAGAGGAGATAGTGGTAAGTAAAATCTTAAGAACCTTACTACCTGTATATGCTATTAGAGTTTCTGGTATTCAAGAAATGAGAGCAGTTGCAAACAATAGAGTTACTCTAGATAGTCTGATTGGTAAACTGATCTCATTTGAGATGAATAACTTTGATAATAGTGTCTTATCATATATAGAATTTGCATTCAAATCTTCTTTGAAAATAAGTAATTAAACTTATAGACATGCTATTATAAATGATAGTGAAAGTGATAATGAGGACCAAGGACTTGATGAGATTGAAGCACTAATGGAAAGAAGATTGTAGAGCGGAAAAGGAAGATACAAAGGTAAATTACCACTTGTATGTTTTAATTGTAAAGAGGCTAGACAGTTTGTTGCAAGATGTCTAAACAGAAGAAACGATGACAGAGGTAATGATAGAGAATATGAGAAGAAGTTTGATAGAGGTGATAACAGAGATTACCAAAGCAACCAACAATCTGACAAAAGAGATACCTGAGACTACAAGGACAAAGGGAAGAAAGCTTATTACCTAGATGAGAATAGAGATGATGACACTGACACCAAATCAGAAGAATACATTGAGATGGTATTTGTAGCCATGAAGGATGATTTAGATGAAGAAGAAGAAAGGTATGTAGAAAATGCACTCATATCTAAGGTTAGTGAGAATGATGTATGGATCATAGATAGTGGCTACACTCACCATATGACAAGTGATAAAAAAAATTTTGAGACTTTTGAATACTATAATGGTGGTTCAGTAAGAATGAGAAATGATACACCTTGTCTAGTTGAAGGTAAAGGAACTATAATGTTGAATAACCTGATCAAAAGTGAAAATTCTTACTAGGTAAAAGGAAAAAATTATAATATGTTAAGTGTTTCACAACTGAATAATATAGGCCACCGAGTGGCATTTGAAAATAAGAAGGAAAATATCTTCAATGAATCAGCTTGGTTGATTGGAACCAGTGAGCAGACAAAAAGTAACCTTTTCTATCTTGATGAAATTAACACCACTTGTTTAATGGCTAGAAACGTTCAGAATATGGTTATGACACAAAATATTGTGTCATGTGAATTTTGACAACATGATAAAGATAAATAAACAAAAGGAATGTTAGAGGCTTACCGAGCATGACTAAGCCTGAGCATATCATGTGCAAGAATTGTCAAAAAGGTAAGATGACAAAGTCTAGTTTAAAGAGTAAAACCCATACATCTAATGCAATTCTAGAATTAGTCCATACAGATCTATGTGGACCCATGAGAACAAAGATTTACTATGGAGATAGGTATTTAATTCTGTATTTGATGATTATTCTAGAATGATGATAGTTATGTTCTTAAAAGATAAATTAGAAGGATTCAAGATGTTTAAGTGGTATAAAGCTATGGTAGAAAAACAAAATGAAAATTTTAAGGCTAGATAGAGGAGGGGAATTTACTTCAGATGAATTCACTAACTATTGCAATGAGAATGGAATTAAAACATAGGTTTCTACACCGAGAACACCATAGCAAAAGGGAATTGCTGAAAGGAGAAACATATCAATTGTTGACTATGTAAGAACATTGATGATTGAGAAGAGAATCACTCAATATTTTTTGGACGAAAGTTGTTAGTACTACTATCTACACATTGAACAAAGTACAAATGAAGAAGGACACAAAG
This sequence comes from Thuja plicata, assembly GCA_018584345.1. Lineage (NCBI taxonomy): Eukaryota > Viridiplantae > Streptophyta > Pinopsida > Cupressales > Cupressaceae > Thuja > Thuja plicata. Next base: position 3,228,056 of record MU226838.1, on the reverse strand, counting down.
AAGACATTGTATGAGCTTTGGTATGGTCACACACCCAGCCTAAGTTAATTCGGAATCTTTGGCAGTCAATGTTATATTTTGAAGGATGATAGAAATGGAAAACTTGACTCCAAAAGTGAAGAAGGTATCTTTCTAGGGTATTCAACCACAAGTAAGGCTTATAAATGTCTTAACAAGTCAGCTAACAAGATCATTGAAAGTGCAAATGTGAAAATACATGAATTTGCAGAAAATAATGATAAGGAAAGCATAAGAGAACCAGAGGACTACAACAGGTTTGTTTATATAGAACCTACAACTCTACCTAAGAAACAATGTATCACTCCTAAGAAATAGAACATTGCACCCTAGCATCATGATTCAATTACCAAAAAATTAGGAAAATCCTCAAGATGATGTTCCAATCAATGGAGATCAGAATGAGGGTCAAGAAGATGATCAAAATGATGAAAATAGAGATAAACCGAAACTTGTCAAGTATGTCAGAACACATAATCCACAAAATAAAATCATAGGAGACAAGAAGGCTATAATGAGGACAAGAAGTAAGTCACTAAACACTAGATGTTTACTTTGTGATTTTGAGCCTAAATCTGCTAATACTATAGTTGAGAATGAAGAATGGGTCAGTTCTATGAACAAAGAAATAGAACAGATAGAGAAGAACAATACATGGACACTAGTACCGAGAGCACATGAAAAGAATGTCATCAATACCAAATGGATATTCAAAAACAAGTTGAATGAGAATGGAGAAGTCACAAGAAACAAAGCAAGGTTAGTATGCAATGGATATGCACAAGAACAAGGTATTGATTATGGAGAAACCTTTGCACCCATTTCTAGACTAGAAGGATTTATAATCTTAATTTCTTATGCTGCATTCAAAGGATTCAAGGTATACCAGATGGATGTCAAATCTGCATTCCTAAATGGAATACTAGAAGAAGAGGTATACATTGAACAACTAGAAGGGTTTGTTGATCCAGACAAGAGAAACATGGTATATAGACTAAATAAAGAACTGTATGGATTGAAACAAGAACCTAGAGCTTGGTATTAAAGACTTCACTCCTATTTCATTAGCATTAAATGTGTAAGAACAAGTGAAAATAGCACTATGTACTTAAAAGAAGATACCGATGGTAATATTCTGATTGCTGAAATTTTTGTTGATGATATCATTTTTGGGAGAAATAAAATGTTTTGCAAATCCTTTGCTAATGAAATGAGAAAAGAGTTTGAAATGTCTATGTTATGGGAGATCAAATTCTTTCTTGGTCTACAAATTATTCAACAAGATGCAGCCATATATATCACACAGTCCACATACATCAAGGAAGTGTTGAAGATATTCAAAATGGAAGATTCCAAACTAGTTGGAGCACCTATGGCTACAGGATGTAAACTGACAAAAGAAGACAAATCAAACAAGGTAAGTCAAACCTTGTATAGATCAATGATTGGAAAACTAATTTATGTTGTTCATACTAGACTAGATATAGCACATGTAGTTGGAAGAGTTGCAAGATTCTCTTCTAATCCCAAAGAATCACAAATGACTATTGACAATAGAATTTTGAGATATCTGAAGAACACCGAGGAATATGACTTATCGTATAAAAGAGAAGGAAAATTTGAGCTACAAATCTATACATATGTTGATTGGGCTGGAAACATTGATGACCAAAAGAGCACAACTCAAGGAGCATTCTTCATGGGTGAAAAACTTGTCACATGGATTAGTAAGAAGCAAGGATGCATCTCTTAGTCTACTACAGAAGCAAAGTATGTGGTTGCTGCTACAAATTGCTCCAGTATTGCATGGATCAAATAATTTCTAGAAGGTATGAATATGAAGATTCCTAAACCAGTAATTATCTAATGTGATAACACTAGTGCAATTAACCTTTATAAGAATCCAGTCATGAATGCTAAGACTAAACATGTTTCTATCAAGTATCACTATCTACAAGAACAATTGCAAGCAAAGGAGGTTATACACAAATATGTTCAATCAAAGGAACAATTAGTTGATATATTCACCAAGCCATTACCGAAGGATACATTTGAGTACCTGAGAGAGAGAGAGAGAGAATAGGGTCCAACCCTTGTCTATTAGTCAGTAAGCTGACTAGAAGGCTGCATCAGCCTACACAAAATCTGAAGATCAATCATGTTGATGCAAACACCAAGATGAACAACAAAAGATACAAATTTACACAATAAGGTACAAGTATGCAACGAATACCAGAGATATTGTATTGCTGATGGATAGGGAAATTCAAGGAATATATTATATAAAGGGATGGAAGATGATATAGAAGAAACTTGTTTGGAATTTTTGTCAAAGGGAGAGATTATCTCATAATCATATGGTGCAGGAGCACACCTAGCTCAAACCCTTAGCTCTTTATTTCTGGCATGTACTGACTCTAGCCAAGTCAGGAGAGTGTGTGTGGACCTTAGAAGGTCATTTCCTTTGTTTTATTTCCCTAAGATGGATATGACTAGGTCAATCCATGTTTATCTAGGTTTTTTGTGTGTGTGAGGTAGGTTCTTTAGCCTTTGGAAATCCAACCAATGCATTAGGAACCTTGGATAAGCTGTTCTATTAACACTGTGCCGAGTTAACACTGCAGTGTTAACACTGTGCTGAGTTAACACTGTAGTGTCGAGTTAACACTATAGTGCTGAGTTAACACTGCAGTGCCGAGTTAATACTGCAGTGCTAAGTTAACACTATAGTGCTGAGTTAGCACTGGAGCTCAACCAACATTGCATTACTATCGCTCGACAATATTCAGTCATAACAGCCCGTGAAAAGTAGATATTTTCTTTTATGGACAGTATGGTTAGTGTAATGGTTCCTGAAGAGATTCTTGTGAATTAATGGACCATTAGGGTTGTTTCCTATGAGAGGATGGTTACTAATAACACCTAGAAGCATTCATTTTAGAGATTTTAGAGAGTAGAGATTGTAGTAGAAGAGAAGCTACAGGAAAGTTAGAGATTTGTAGATTATTGTACTGTTTTGTTTTGTTTCCAGTAATGAGAAGTTGTAGACTATGTTTTTAGTGGATATCAAGTTCTTTGTGGTTCATTTTGCATGCAAGTAGATTAGTTAATTTATTTTCTATTTTGTAAGTTCTTAGTTCTTCACCCATTCTGGGTTGTAAACAGTAATGGCCCCTCAATATTCCTAAATCCATGGTGAGAGTCATGTGTTGGGATGGAACTCGAGAGGAGCCCTTGTACATAGTTTTTTTTTTTTTTTTTGTTGAAGTAACNTCCATGGTGAGAGTCATGTGTTGGGATGGAACTCGAGAGGAGCCCTTGTACATAGTTTTTTTTTTTTTTTTTGTAGAAGTAACAACAAAGAGTTTGGAGATCTTACCCTAGGCGAGCTCGGAAATAGTCCGGCTAGGGAAGAGAATGAAAGCAATGTTTAGAAAACATTGAATAAGAAAGTAGAATGAATCTATTTGTGTAGGTTCAACAAGAAGAATATGAAAAGAATTTTGATGTGGGATTGAGTCTTGAAGAGGAGGTGAAGTTGAGAGTGACTTACCTCAGTTTAGGGTTGTGAACACCCTAGGAGATCTATTAGAAAGATCTTAGAATAGAGCCAAGCTAGTTTTGTAGTAGAAACAAGACTTCTATCCACATCAGATTGGTATCAGAGCCTAAATTGATTGGGCTTATGGTAGATGTTCCAGCCAACAATATCAGTAGGTGAAAAGAAGATGGTCACCAATGCAGAGCTTGCAAAGGAAGTGGATGAGTAGAAGAGAGTGATAGAGGGTCAAAGGGAAAGGAGTAGACTCCTTGAAGAAGCCCTGGATGAGATGAAGGTAAAAATTCAAGAAGTTGCAGATGCAACAAAAAGCAAAGATGGAGATGAAGTCAGCAATAGCAGAGGGAAGAAAAAAGTTGATGAAGAAGACTTGATACCTGAACTAGACCCTCCAATGAATGAGGAGCCATTTCTAAAATCTCTCAGAGCCCTAGGAGGAAAAAGTCTTGAAGGAATTCCATTCTTTAATGGAAAAATGGATAGTGAACTAGTTGTGGAATGGATAGAAGGTATTGAGAATCATTTTGAATGTGAGGGAATAACTGAAGCACAAAAGGTAAAAATTGCAAAGTCAAGGTTAAGAGGTTCAACAATAACATGGTGGAAATACCTCTAGGAAGAGAGGGAGATGTGTAAGAATCCAATTTTGAATTGGAAGGCCATGTTAAAAAAGGTAAAGGAACAATACCTACCTGAGGATTATGAAATCTAGCTACACAAGAAGAGGTAGAGTTTGAAGCAAAAAGATTTGGATGTGGCTACCTATACTAAAGAATTCCAGAAGTTGTGTTTTAGGTCAAGAGTCCAAGAGGATGAGACTATGAAGGTGGATAGGTATCTTGGAGGCCTAGAATGAAATATCCAAGAGGAAATCAGTTTGTGGACACCCACAACCATCCATAAGTGTTTCCAACTTGCATTAAAAGTGGAAGAGAAGAACAGAAAGAAATCAAAATCAAACTTCAGAGGAAGAGGAAGAGGAAGAGGTAGAGAAGGAAGAGGAAAAGGAGGATATGGTGGAAGAGGATCATATTCAAGGCAGAAAAGTGAGAACAAGTTCACTGAAAATTAGGAAGGAAACTCAAGTAGAGGAGGTTCCATCAGAGGTAGAGGTTCTAACACTAGTTGGAGAGGAAGGAGCAGCAACACTCAAGGAAGAGGAGAATCCTACTTTGCCACCATGAAGTGCTACCACTGGAATCAGCTAGCATATCCTACCTATAGGTTTCTTGACAAGGGTTCTACTTCTCAAGGAGGTGGAAAGAGAGTTAACTATGTCCAAGAAGAATCAAGTTGTAGCAGAAAGTGATCTGAGGTACCATTAGAATCAGAAGAAGGTGAGAACCTCATGATAAGGACCTTAATCAGAGAGCCAAGAAAAGAAGAACCAAGCCAAAGGAGATCACTCTTTAGAGTGAAGTGAAAGATTACAGGAAAGGTGTGTAGAGTCATTATTGATTTAGGCTCAACTGATAATATCATTAGTGAAGAGGCAGCCACCAAGTTAAATTTGAAAAGGATTCCACATGAAAACCCATACAAGGTTACATGGCTCAACAAAGGACAACATGTGTTTGTAGGAGAACAAGAATGGGTAGAGTTCACCATTGGAAAGTATAAAGATAGAGTTCTATGTGACATTCTTCCCATGGATGCATGCCACCTTCTACTTGGAAGGCCATGGCAACTTGATAGGCAAGCCATGCATGATGGAACCAAGAATGCATACTCATTTAAGAAAGCTGGAGTGACTTTAAAAATTCACTCACTAATAGAAGAAGGAGAGATGAAGACATCAAGCCCAAGTGTGCTCATGGTTGGTGAGAAGGATTTTTTGAAGATTCTAGGAGAAGAAGAAGGAGTTGGATTTGATTTAGTATTGAAGCCAAAAGATGAAGATGCTGTCAAGAAATCAGAGATACCGAATGAGGTAAAAGAAATACTTGAAGAGTATAGAGATATTATGAATGATGGCTAGCCCACTCCCATACCTCCAAAAAGACTTGTTGGCCACAAGATTGACTTCATACCAGGAGCTACCTTACCCAACAAAGCTACCTACAAGATGACCCCTCAGTAAAATGAGGAGATAGCCAAACGAATTAGAGAATTATTAGACCAAGGTCTAGTTAGAAAGAGCATAAGCCCATGTGAATTCCCTACTATTTAAGTGCCTAAGAAAGGAGGATCTTGGAGACTTTGTACTGATTCTAGAGCTATAAATAGAATTACCATTAGGTATAGGTTTCCAATACCTAGAATTGAAGACCTAATGGATTATTTAGGGGAGGCAAAGTACTTCAGAAAGATTGATCTTAAGAATGGCTACCACCAAATCAAAATTAATTAATGAGATGAATGGAAGACAACCTTCAAAACTATAGAAGGTTTGTATGAATGGATTGTAATGCCATTTGGTTTGTTTAATGCTCCCTCAACTTTAATGAGGTTGATGAATGAGGTATTGGTAGAATGCATTGGTAAATTTGTTGTTGTCTACCTAGATGACATTTTAGTTTTCAGCAGAAGTAAGGAGGAGCATGTTAGGCATTTGAAAATTGTTTTCAAGAAATTACATGATGAAAATCTAATGATCAATTTGGAGAAGTGTGAATTCATGAAGCAGGAGCTTGTATATCTCGGTTTTGTTTTGTCACAGGGTAACCTCAAAATGGATCAAGGAAAGGTGGATGTCATTCTAAGTTGGCCTACTCCCAAGGCTGCCACTGAGGTGAGAAGTTTCCATGGTTTAGCTCAGTATTACAGAAAGTTCATTAGACATTTCAGTGGAATTTGTTTACCTATGTTAGACACCATTAAAGGTGGGATGAAGATTTCAATGGACACCACAAGCTGACAAAGGGTTTGAAACACTCAAGGAGAAGAAAGCAGAGTTGCCTACTCTAGTTCTTCCAAGATTTGATAAGATTTTTACAGTAGAATGTGATGCAAGTAATGTGGCCATTGGGGCTATCATAAGCCAAGAAGGAAGACCAGTAGCTTGCCATAGTGAGAAGCTAAATGATGCAAAGAAGAAGTACTCTTCTTATGACTTAAAGTTGTATGCTCTAGTCCAAGAACTCAAGAAGTGGAGGTACTACTTGCTGCCAAAGGAGTTCATAGTATATACTGATAACCAAGCTCTCAGCTTCCTTAACTCTCAAGACAAACTTAGCAGCAAACACATGAAGTGGCTGGAGTATCTACAAGCTTACACTTTCAATATCAAGCATAAAAAGGGAGTACATAATAAGGTTGCTGATGCATTGAGTAGAAGGCTTCTCACAGTCCAAGAAGTTCAGCTACAAAGCATAGGTATTGATAGCTTCAAAGACCTATATGCTGAAGATGAAGATTTTGCCCAAATCTACAAGGTAT
>MU226838.1:3189928-3214716 GCA_018584345.1 Thuja plicata | reverse complement strand
AATCGACTGAGTAGATTTCTTTTTCCAAACATATAGTATCAATGCTGAAATGTAAATGCATGTAAAATAAACATTACACATACATGAAATTAAGTACTCATGACACTAGTATTTTGGTATCGCAGAAAACCCCTGTTAGAAGGTAAAAATTATGGTGGGGATGAGACCCACAAAACTTTGAACTACTACTGTAATAAAGATAACATGTTAAAGATTTACAAAAATGATCACTTCTGATGATCTTACTTTGTTAGGAGTAACAAAAAGATCGACTAAATCTACCCCATGTGAGGATTTAGAAACCCAATTTATGTATGCACTCAGTTAAGAGATTTACAATCAGACAGTTAAGTCTTCTCTGTTAAGATATTAAGGGGTGTATTATAATTGTTAGAGAGTAATACAAAGTCGATCTAAAACATATAAAATCTCAAAATTATTGATACAGATCCATTAATTTCATACAAAAAAAATCACCTCAATGTGAATGATAATACCTTCTGCTATGTTCTTCTCGGTAGCCTTTGAAGACATAATATTTTTCCATTAGTATATACAAGGAAAAACATGATGAACACCATCAATTTATACTACAATGATAGATAGGGAACAACACTACCCGATGCCAAGGTTACCAATACTGCCAAGTACAAAGCATCCCGATAAACACTATTCAGTGTTACCCGATGAAAAAAAGGATAAGGGAAGCCGATGAGTAACCAATAGTGTAACCTGAAAAAGTAATCAAAGAGTGGAACCCGACAGACAAAGGGAACCTAACAATCAGTTCAATGAAGGAACACTAACAAACTTTTAGTTCACACCGACGATCAACAACCGACAGTCAGTTTCATCCCGCAAAAAGTGGATCTGACTTTCCACATCAGATAAATCCCTGAAGTTTTATATTTAGCTTATTGATTTGTTTTTTAATCCATTACATGCAGAGAAACCAATGTAATTATTATTGTTTTTATCAGTTTAAATATTTTAAAACGTGAAAACTAAAAGATCAAGGTCAAGTTGTATACCTTGGATCTAAAGTTAAAATTGTAATGTGTGATTCTAAAATAGGTCAAATTCTTATATAAATAGATGCTCAATCAATTGTGAACATATTGTTCAATGTTGATTGTAGCCACTAAGAGCATCTAAGGATCAGACAAGAGAATTCATGAAACAAAATAGACAAAGATCAAATCAGTTGTCAAGAATAAAACATAGGCTACCGACGAGCAGGAAAATGTATTAATCAATCACAAGAGGTGATATTCATATTCTGTGAACTTTAAAGGATCTGTAATTAGAAATTATAGATTGCATATAGTTAGTTCAAACATATTGTACACATTGAAACAAGTGGGGTAAACTTAAGAAATCCTTTCAAGGAAGGTGGACTTAACAGTCCTTTTGTGAATCTCTTAACCGAGTGAACACTTCATTAGTGTTGCTTAAAGCTCTTAACAGAGTAGATCCTAATAGGTCTCCACATTAATACTCTTAATAGGGTAGATCATCAGAATTAATTAATTGTAAGCCTTTACTGGCTCCCATCCATTCTGCAGATAGTGAAGTTTTGTGGGTGCCATCCCCACCATAGTTTTTACTTCCTAACAGGAGTTTTCTATGATATCATATCTTGTGTTATGTGTCTATTACTTTAATGAATGTTGCATACAATTAATTTTATGAATTAACACTACATGCATAAGAAAAAACATCAAATATGGTCGGTAATACAGTAAAGATTGATTACTAATGATGAAAGGTGAAAAGTTATAAAAAATTTATAGGTATTGATTCACCCCTCCTCTCTCAGTACTACTTCCCATTAATCCCAACAATTGGTATCAGAGCTAAGTCTCTTCTTTGAAAGCTTAAATTCTTAAGAGAAAATATCATACAATGGAGAAGTACAAACTTGATAAAAATATTGAGAACAAAAAGCTTGAAATACATATGTTCTATGAATAGTATAAAGAAGCTAGAATTAGTATGACATAGTTGCTAGATGAAAGAAAGACTATGACATCTCGCTATAATGAGACATATTATATTGAGGAAGAGATTCCATATTTCTTTGAGTCTTTAGGATTAAATACAAGCAAGGCATTAGATACATTAGAAGAAAGCATCACAAGCCTAACTGAAATCAATCTACATCTATCTAGACAAGTCAAATCTCTGCAAATCGGTCAAGAGACACAGATGGTAAGAATGATTGATGTCATGAACAATGCAAGGAAAGATGAACAAGAAAGAACTCTAGCTATTGATGATAGAAGAAATATTAGAGACAAGATACAAGAAAAGGAGTCTAAGATACAAAGACTTACAAAGCATCACCATGAGGTAACTAATTAGATTATTCTTATGAGTCAAGAAGAAAATAGAATGAATGTGGAATTCATTGAAAGAATAAAACTCATCGGTGAATTAAGAGAAGAGAATGAAAAACTAAATTATAAGGCTAGAATTATAAAACATCATAATGACATGATTAAGAGAGCTTAAGAGAGTACAAAAAGGATGGATGAATTCTTGAATGCACAAAGAAGACACAACACCAATACTGGACTAGGGTACACAGAGCATTGAGAGTCATCAAATGAAGTTGATCCAAAAGATCCTTACACCAATCCTAGACCAAGGAATATGACATGTAATCAACATGGAAAGAAAGGCCACACCTCCAATGTATGTAGGAGAAAAGAAAAAGGTATTCCTAAATCCACATTTACATTCATAGGACACTGTTATAATTGCAGTAAGAAAAGACATAAAGCACATGAATGCAAATCAAAGGTGAAAGAACCAAGGAAGAAAAAATATATGGACAAGTATTTTCCCACCTATAAAATGCATGGGCACACATCTTTGGAATGCAGGAAGAATAAAATTAAAGCATGGAAACCCAAAAATGAAGAAAATGCTTATAAAATGAGAAGACTCGGTAATTCATATGTTTGGAACTACAATACATGGATAAACTAAACAACAAGTGGTAGATATGGTCACATTGCTACAAACTACATGAGATTATGGGCCAAAAGGTCTAGAGGCTAGACCAACCTAGGAATGGCATGTTTACACTTTCATAAGGTTGGACATCTAAAGAAGGACTATAGGGACCGAATAATAGAAACCACCACTTTTGCACATGGTAACACCATTGAAGACATCAAGAAAATGAGAAAGAAAATGTGGAGGAAAGATTCAACCATTGAGGAAGCTAGAAAATGAAATATAGTAGGTGACACCTCATCCCATGGATCTGGTGACATCACCACCCCCGCCTAAAGATGAACAAGTAAGTATGGAACTGCACTACACAAAGTCATATTTTGCATCAGTTCCATTATGCAAATTGATAGATAGTCAAAATCTGCATGAATAAATATGCATATTATGTTACTTGTTACAATTATGAGAAATCAACCCCGTTGGTAAACACATACCAAAAATAATTGGTGAATGAAAAGAATGAGTTGTTTACACTTATCGAGAATTGTCGATCAACACTTAAAATGGCTAAGTTGCTAATGTAACCCGACACCCATTGGTAAGGAAGTAAAGTTATAAATTTGTCTTGACACAACACCAATATCTGTCGGTAAAAGAAGCAATCTTAAACAGCTATCTCGAGCATCTTTTTAACAACGAGAATGTTATTTGAAAGTCTTCTGAATGAACTTCATCTTCATGACCCAATAATTTGTTGAGCATTTATGACAAACTTAGGGCAAAAATCTATAAATAATCGATGGGAGAACTTCATTTTGCACATGTGATTCAAGAAGAAAGTGCAGAGCAAAAATAGAGTGATAAGAGAGCATTTAGCAGAGTGACCTCGACTCGATCCAAAGCACTCCAAATAGATCACTCACCAGCCACACAAATCAAAGTAAGTACCGAGCGCACCGAAGAACTCTGTAGTTTTTTGTGGAAAATCCCTAAACTCAAAACACGATGGTAACCACTTCAAGAACCATGAAATTGAAGAATGATAAGAAGAATGTTGTTAAGATGATAAAGAACAACACTTGTATGGAACCTAAGCACAAGATATGCCTAGAGATTCCATCACAACCTGATGATTCTGGTGCATTTTCAAAAATTCCACCTAGGGTTTTGTTGATAGAAGATGTAAGGTCCTATATTCACTGCATGATCACTGACATAGGTGATCTAGAGATAGATCAAGATTACAAGAATCTATGTGATGATCAAGGGAACCTGAAAGAAGAACAAAAGCATCTGCTAGTAAAAGGGATAACCAATGCCCTAAATTTCTCAAGGGTTTTCAAAACCAACTGGATTAGGTTAGTTTTGAGAAGAATGCATGACCATAAGTTATGGTTAGATGAACCTAAGAAGATCACAAAGGATGTGTTACATGTTGTAATAGGTTACCCCTTAACTAAAAAACCTAAGTCACACAAGCATCCCTCTCGGCCAGAAGTTGAAAAACTCACAAATGTTGTGTGGGATAACAGAGGACTTAAGGTGAATACCATCACCGATGAGGAACTAAGGTTCAATGCATGTGTGATAGGCTAAAAAATCTTCCAAGCTAGCAGACTAAACAAAATATCATCAACAATAGTAAGCACAACTTACAAGATAGTAACAAAGGGAATACAAATGGATCTATGTGAGATCTTGTGGAAGCAACTTGATGAGAATATGACAAAAATCAGGTTTGCAAAGACAACACATATAAGTTCGGTTCACTCATCATGTGTATATTATTTTATTTTCAAGAACACTTTCATTCATTTGGAAAAGTGAAATGGGACACTACAAAGACAATCACATTGAAGATTAGTGAACTTATCAAGTCACTAGGTGACAACTTTGATTCAGTAATGACTAAATACTTCCTTGACTTCAAAGAAAAGATGATGGAATGAGTGAGGGTCCCTGAACAATTGATAGAGAAGCATAGGGATGAAACATGTTTAATGGTGGATTCATATTTCACTCACATTAAACCTGTTGTACCAAGGACAGTCTGGTTAGCACCTCTTGACTATGAGATTAACATAGATCAAGTAACAAATGCAATTGACACATTGTTGAATGAAGCACTTGACAATAATCAACCAAGATTTGGTACATATGAAGAGGCTAAGTCCAAGAAAAAAATAGGCCTAGTAATTAAGAAGACTATCAAAAAGAAAAACAAGATGGTTAAGAATCTTGAAAAGATGTTGTCAGTCAATGAGGAAGAAAAAGAACAAATAGAGGAAACCAAGGAACAGGGTACCATTGGTGCAGAGGAAGATAAGAAAGAATCAGATTTTGAGGCCACTGAATCTGATACACCTCCATCTCCTACAAAGAAACCAAGAACCACAACAGCTCAAAGAACAAGAATTCAGATCGTAAAAGCTACTACACCTCTCAAGAAAGGTCAAGTGAGGACCTATAAGTGGAAGCAGAAAATAGAGAAGAAAAATGTGAAACAAACACCTATAAAAAGGAGGAAAACACTGGTCAGGACCAAAGCTGACATAGAAGATTCAAAAGAGGATGATCCTGATGTAGAGAAGAAAATCTCAGCCCCTAGTACAATGGATAAAATTGCCAATTCAATTGCAGCAACTGATACACTGATTGATAGGAAAATCAGACTGTGGGCAAAGATGGAGCCAAAGGACCAACATAAGATACAAGATGCAATAATCAGGGCGATGGTCAAGTTCAAATATGTACTAGTAGAATTTGTAGGCCAAATACCCAAAGCACTGGGTGAAAAAATTTCACAACAATGGTTATATGCTTTACACATAGAAAAGGAAGCAAGGGAGAGGGTACTTGTCACACTCATGCCTCCCGAATCAAAGATGGAAGAGATTAAAGAAATAATGAAAAAGCACTCAAGTAAATTTGTAGCAAAGATAAGAGCTTACAAAGTGCTAGAGGATAAATTTATAGAGTTGGACAGCATGACCGAGGTCAAATTGAGATAAATCCTAGATCTACCTACAGAGTCAAAAAGTTGTGAGAATCAATTACTTCTCACCGACACACCTCATGTAGAGGAGGAGAAAGATAGATAAAGTCCTAAGAACATTTCTCAGGATAATGTAGATAATAATGAACCCATTGACTTAGACAAAGTCATGGATGATCTTGACATTCAATACATCACTCATTATGACTCTGATAAAGTTCCCTAGAAAGAAGATGATGTAATTTTTATATCTCTTAAGGATAAAAAATAAGCAACAAGAATTGGAAACAAAAAGGAATAAGGACATGGATGTTGCTGATGAAATATGGCCAGACACGTCCATTATTGACATCATAGGACTGGACCCTATAGATCAACTACCAAAAGATGAAGATGTCACTACTCAATAGGATCTAACCGATGAGTAGGACACACTTATAGATATAGCACAAGTGGGCATACAAAATAACATGCCAGTATTGATGAAGGCCATAAATCTGCTAGAAGGAAATGAAGAATCTAATGTAGCAGATACAAGCATACCCAAAGACAAGGGTGATGTAGAGAAAAAAGACACCATAGAAGAATCAAAGGATACAACTATAGATCAAGCTACAATTGATGATCAAAAAGACAAGTCTACTGATCAGAATATAGAAGATGCACAAAAAGTAGAAGAGGACAAGTAGAAAGAAAAGAGTGAAGAAGCAAAGATAGATGAGCAAGAGAAGAAAACAGAAGAGAAATCTATAGAAAAACCCAAGGTTGATAGAGAGATGTCTTCACCAAACCAAGAGGTGAACCCCGAGCAGAAAACATAAGAAGCTTCATCTACAAAGCCTTTACCGAGTTCCTCAGAGAAGAAAAATAAACTAGCAATGGGAGTTCATACATCTGCTTCTACACAAATCTCAAGGAAGAAGAAGAGAAAGAATAAGAATCTAGTCACTCTTGATGAAATTATTGAGATTCTAGTATGTTATCCCAGAACATTGAATCCTACTAAGTTAACAAAGTATGCAAGACTTTGTGAAAGGAAAGCCATACAGAACAAGTTGAGAAAAGCTACAAAGGAAGCAAAGGTACTTGAAGTTGCATAGGGAATACTTCAGAAAATTGTACCTGATACAGACATTGATCAAACAACCCCCATGCTTGATCAATTAGTGGTTCTCACTAATGCAGTCACATCTCAAGACATAGATGTTGAGAAAGCTATGGAAGCTAGACTTGAAAAGAAATATGAATTCAAGTTAGTTGAGAAGATAAGCCAAGAAGTGGCACTAAAAAAGGTGAAGCTATCGGAACTGGTAAGCATAGTAGACCCAATAATTTTAGAAGCTATAACCTTAATTTAGGAATTATGCACGTTAGATCAACTCACAAAGGAGTATACTGAAAAGATAGCACATATTGATGTTAATCTTCAAACAAGTGCACAAAGTATCAAAAACAGTGAAGAGGAAATCAAATTGTATAATAAACAACTAAAGCAAGCTCAGAAGCTGAGATAAGACATACTGATTGCAGAAACCAAGTTCAGAGATGAGTTGAATGAGCTTCAAGCTCAACTCTTACTAACACTCTCATTATTACAAAACCATATGAAAGAGGCAAGAGCACTTATTTCCACCCCTGAAATATCTTTCCTAGACAAAATTTATGATATGCATGCCAGAATTGAGTTAGAACACATGGCTTTAGAACTTCTCAAATAAAAATTGGAGAAAATGATAGAAGATATCAAGAACACCCACTCCCACATTCTTGATACACTGTAAGTTACACATTTTTTGTCACATTTTTTGACAACTTATAAGTTGTATATTTTTTTTATGATTATCTAAAAAGGGGGAAATGATATGTATAGTCAGTCACTCAAAGGGGAAAATGAAAGGAAGAAATGATTTGTATAGTCAGTCATTTGAAAGAGTAAATAAAAAAAAAGGGGAATGTATAGTACAAAGGAAAGTGTACATGTACATATACTTACACTATACCGATGCATACAGTTAGGGGGAGTCATATAATGACACAGATATATACATGCTATACATACTAAACACTTTAGTACTATGCACATATCAATTTTTGATACTAATGTCAAAGGGGGAGATTGAAGACATAATATTTTTCCATTAGTATATACAAGGAAAAACATTATGAACACCATCTGTTTAAAATACACCGACAGATAGGGCACAACACTACCCAGTGCCAAGGTTACCAATACTGCCAAGTACAAAGCATCCTGACAAACACTATTCAGTGTTACCTGATGACAAAAAGGACAAGGGAACCTGATGAGTAACCAACAGTGCAACCCGATGAAATATTCAAATAGTGGAACCTGATAGATGAAGGGAACCTGAAAATCAGTTCAATGAAGGAACACCAACATAATTTTAGTTCACACTGATGATCAAGTACCGACAATCAGTTTCATCCCACAAAAAGTGGATCTGACTTTCCATGTCAAGTAAATCACTGAAGTTTAAAATTTAGCTTCTTGATTTGTTTTTAAATCCATTACATGCAGAGAAAGCAATGTAATTTTTTTTTTTTTAATTAGTTTAACTATTTTAAAACATGCAAAATAAAAGATCAAGGTCAATTTGTATACCTTGGATCTAGAGTTAACATTTTAATGTGTGATTCTAAAATAGGTCAAATACTTGTATAAATGGATGCTCAATCAATTGTGAACATGTTGTTCAATGATTATTGTAGTCACTGAGAGCATCTAAGTATCAGACAAGAGAATTCATGCAACAACACAGACAAAGATAAAATCACTTGTTAAGAATAGAACACGGGCTACTAATGAGTATGAAAAGGTATTAATATATTAATATAGGTGATATTTATATTCTGTGAGCTTTAAAGGATCTATAATCAGGTAAAACATATTGTACACATTCTAACAAGTGGGGTACACTTACGAAATCCTTTCAAGGAAGGTGGACTTAATAGTCCTATTGTAAATCTCTTAACTGAGTGCACACTTCATTAGTGTTGCTTAAAGCTCTTAACAAAGTAGATCCTAATAGGTCTCCACATTAATACTCCTAACAGGGTAGATCATCGGAAGTGATCAATTGTAAGCCTTTACTGACTCCCTTCCATTCTAGAGATAGTGAAGTTTTGTGGGTGCCATCCCCACCGCAGTTTTTACTTCCTAACAGGAGTTTTCTGTGATATCATATCTTGTGTTATGTATCTATTACTTTCATGAATGTTTATATGAATGTTGCATACAATTAAGTTTATGAATTAACATTACATGTATAAGAAAGAACATCAAATATGGTCGGTAATACATTAAAGATTGATTACTAATGATGAAAGGTGAAAGGTGTTAAAAGTTTTAGAGGTACTGATTCATCCATCCCATCTCAGTACTACTTCCCATTAATCCCAACAACCTTGCCTTAGATTTTTAAACCAATTTCAGCAATATAGTCTCTGTCCTTGAAATCCCTTGTCTAATCTCTGATGTCTATAGTATGGAGGCTACTTGATCATTTCTTGATCAACATACTTAACAAAATTTGATATCTATACATTTATATATTAAACGATGTGACCTAATTAGGGTTCAAAAATTACTTCCTTACCTTAAGATCAACAGTGTACATAATTTACCTTGATCATATACACACATGAGACATAAAAAATTAATGTTGTAAATCCATAATTAATGTCCTCGATCATGTAAATCGTTATCTAGGTTGGCTCAAAATTTGTTAAATAGAATAATGTGCCATAAAAAACTTTTATGTAGACTCTATTCCACTCGGTTAATTTTATTCCTTGGTGCTTGGTGTATACTGTGTATCCCGGTTATACTGGTATTTGTTTATGCTGCGTAGATCAGTGTTGTCATCTGATCACTATAGTCTTTTTACTCACGTATCATTATACTCGATTAACTCTGGGCATGATCAGTGCTCTTAGTTAACTCTGCACTTTGGTGATATATATCGACTACCTTTTTCTGACTCTATCACCAACTATCCATTATGTTTGCTTGATAACTAATGACAACTTCATTGCGTAATTAGAGTAACATTCTCCCTATTTGGCATTCGTATAAAAAACTTAGTACTATACATAATATTATACAAGATAAATCCCCCTTTGTACATTCTCCCCATATGTATATACTCTATATATGTATATGAAAATATTGATTATGTTATCCCCTTTTACTATACATATATACATATATTTCCACCTTTTTTGAAATAAAGGCAAAAGGTGTACAACTCACAATTTGTCAAAAATATTGGGATTTGCATTCTGGAGAGTTTCCAATAACTTCTCACATTCCTCCTTTAAGTGTTTGAGGGTGATTAGCTATAAATTGAGTTGGGCATGCATATAATAGATGCGTTATGTCAGTGATAAATTTGGGGTGGCAATGAAATTATTTGCCAATGTCAAACATTTTTTTATCATTGCTAAATGCGGTAGTAACATCGCCTAGAGCTCAGTTACTTGCTCTTTGATTTGGTCCTCTTCCTTCTTCAAGTCCTTTCTCAACTGTTGATTCTGAAGTATCTTTTTGTAATGCATATGTAATGCATGTGGATCAGTTGATAGACTTTGTGCACAATCCTTTAGATCTTGATCTATTTTATTTAACTTTTCACTAATATTTGTAGTGAAGTGATCTAATGTGGATAAGTTCTGTAGAATAGTAATGGCTTCAGATATAACGATTTCTCAACCACTCAAAAATTCTAACAAAGTTGCCTTATGTACTAACACTGCCTAGTTGATCTTCTCTATAACTTATTATTAGATCTTCTTCTCTATACGTTCTTCTAATCTCTACTTGACATCAATGTCAGGTTTATCAATTGCCTCAGTGACCAGATTTCTTTAGTGTTTCCAGATCAAGTGTCTTAGGATCCCATTCAAGAATCTTTATGATTTCATCTAAGGTAACTAGGTCCTTGGTTCCTTCTCCTTCTCCTTCTCCTTCTCCTTATCCTTCTCCTTCTCATTCTCCCTCACCTTCTCCTTCTGTTGTTTTCATCTAAGGTAACTAGCTCCTTGGTTCTTTCTCCTTCTCCTTATCCTTCTCCTTCTCCTTCTTCTTCACCTTCTCCTTCTTCTGATTTCATCTAAGGTAACTAGGTCCTTGCCTCTTCTTCTTCCAACTGTTCATTTGTCTTGATTGTCTCTGCAATCTCATCAATACTTTATGATGGTGTGTTGTGAACAACCTTTATCTCCTTCTGTTGATTTCATCTAACGTAACTAGGTCCTTGCCTCTTCTTCTTCCAACTATTCATTTTTCTTGATTTTCTCTGCAATCTCATCAATACTTTATGATGGTGTGTTGTGAACAACCTTTAATTGTTCTGGATTCTCATCAGAATCACCCTTGTCATATTTGTTTTGCACATATCTCCTCTTTTGTCTTTGTGGAGTAGTAGTACCCTTATGCTTCATTATTTGGTATGTAAATTTTGGTGAGGGCCTTGTAATTTTTGCTACACCTTTCTTCAAAGGTGGTGAATCACTAGTCATCGATTGTGATCTTGTCTATGGTGGAGGTACAGTCTTTTTACTTTTTCCCTTTTTGGATTTGGATGCCTCAACTGGTGTGTCATCAGAGTCGATGACATTAATATCATGATCTAGTTTTGCTTCTTGACCGAATGAGGTATGATTCTTGGTTTCTTCTTCAGACTTATCCAATTCTTCATCAATTATTACAAGTTTCCTCTTCAACATTTTGACAATTTTGGTCTTTTTTTCCTACCCAATTTTTGTACTTGAAACTAAATTTGTATCTGGGCCTTTGCCTCATCATAGGTGCCAAATCTCATGGTCGATTTGTCAACATGCTCATTTAAAAATTTCTCAATAGCCTCTGTAGCAACATCAATATTCAATTTATAATCCATTGGAGGTAGCCATACTGACCTCAGATATGTTGCTTTGATTAATGTTGTATCTATATCTACTAGATAAGAGATATTATCTTTGTATTTTTCAACTAGTCGTAGTGGAATCTGGGATCTCTTTTCCATTCTAGCTTTAAATTTTGTAAAGTATTCATTCATTACAGGTTAAAAATTCAGTCTTAGGCTTGTAATCATTTCATCAATTTTTATTGTAACCAGTCTGTCTATCTTCCATTTAAATTTACCAATTGATGGAAAGAAATTTTGCATGTAGAAGAATATGAAAAGTAGTAATGAACTGAACTTACATGTATTCATCTTTGCTAACTTGATGGTTCTCATTTTTTCTTCTAACTGCTTCTGCAACAACTCAGAAAGATCAAGTTGAAGAACTTTCTTGAGTATCTTGTAAGCTATATCAATAGCTCCACATGGTACGTTGTTCGGTTTTCTACACTGAAATATGTTATACCAAATGGAATAAGCACCGAATCTCAGTTCAGGATCATTGATGTTGTTTACCTTCAAGCCTCTACCATCCCACTCAGATAATGTTATCTTTTCTAACTCAATTCTCGGTAGGCGTCTTAGGGATTTGGCTTTGTGAGATATGGGATACCCTGTTACTGCATGAATGACATCCCTAGTTTTCTTTTTAGGCCCATCCATCCATAGCTTTCCTTCATGTACCCTACTAAGTACAATATGAATCCATTCATTGCGAAAGACCTTAGGAAAATTTAGGGCATTGGTTAACCCTTTAACCTCTAAGTGTTTGTGATCTTCCTTCAGTTTTCCATTTGTGCATAATGATTGGTATGTAGACATAAGTTCAAAATCTTTGATTTCACTAATCTTGCAATGTATGTATGCACACATGTCTTGTATGAGAAAAAACCTAGGTGGGATAGACAAAAATACACCTGGATTATCTGGCTATGCTGCAACTTGTGAATAGATCTTGTAGTTTGGTTCCATGCAGATGGATTTCTTCACCAAAACAACCTTATTTTCCTTATCCATTTAGCTTTTGTTGTTTTTGATGAAGATGCCATGATTTTGAGTATTTAGGTCTTCCATAAAATGTGCTTGAATAAATTGGTAAGGGTATAGTTCTCAATAACTAACCTATGTGTTCTTGGAATGCACTCATATATCTGTAGAATGATAAAAAATCTTTTTCTGCAACTTAGCTCTATCTCCTTTGTTCTTCTCCATGATCGCGTTGTGGACAAATGAGCTTAGATCGACCAAATTTATAGAAAATGACTTAGGGTGGTGCAATAAATGCACTTCACCAACCACTCGGTGAACAAACAACATGCTCAGTTAAAAATAGCAATGCTTCATCTTGATGAGTATACCATATACTCGGTTACCATAGAAAATTGGTAAACTCTTTACATTTTCACCAACTGATAGTTTTAACTTGGTACATATTAACTGACTAGAGTAGATCATAGTAACCAAATATATAATGCCACACTTCATCTTTATTCATGATAATTTTGCATATGTGCAATAAATACAGGAATTGATGTAAGATAAAGCATTTCAAAACATAGTTCTATACCTACTTGTATTGCTCAGTTGGAAACGGTGGAGCCACCTAACCCATTGGATGAGGTATCAATGACTGTTCTTCTTGGTCCTGCATTATCATTTGATGCTCTTATCCACATTTGATTCTTGATCCTCATAATTTCATCGATTGTATTCCCATTCCCAGAAGTGTTTATTTGGTCTGCACAATCTCTGCTTAAGTGACCAACTTTATGACAGTGAGAACATGCCATTCTAAAGCTTGACCAATTCCTTGATTTGATTCACCATTGTCTCATACAATTTTCTTCTATATGTCAATATTTACAACAAGATTCACAATTTCTCCAAGTCTTGTAATCCCATGCATAAGCATTACCTTGTCTTCTCGACTGATTTACCTTTTCTTGTCCTTTAGGCTTCAAGATCTTATTTGTGTTCTTTCTGCATGCTTTAGTTGTATGACCATTCATGTTGCAATTTTGGTAGTATTTATCATTTATGGTTTCTTCTAAGGTTTTTTCAACTTTGATCTACACTCACGTGCTTGATGTCCATGCTTATTACAGTTATAGGAAATACCATTAAATTTAGGAGGGTTTGTAGGAATACCTTTTGCTTAGCTCCTGCAAACATTTGATGTGTGGCCTGGTTTTCTATAGTGATGGAAAGAGGGCGTCTTTGGCTTAGGATTTGAGTATACATTCCTTTGTTCAAATTTATTTGATGATTCTCCTTGCTCACTATAGCCTATTCTGGTATTGTTATTCAGTCTTCTTTGATGGTTCATAAATTCATCCATTCTCTTAGTGCTTTCTTCTGATCTCTTAATCACTTTATTATGTTGTTGGAAAATATTCACTTCATTTCTTAGTTTCTCATTTTCTTCTTTCACTACAAAAAATATAATGTATTCATTTTTCAAGTTCAGTTTTCACTTGGTTTTCCTCATGATTCATAGCAACCCCTTGATTAGTGATCTCAAAGTATTGTTAAGTAAGTCTAGATATCACAGTTTCTTTCTCTTGTAAATTTTTAGTCATATGTCTGATGACATTAATTTTTCCATTAGTATACTTAGTGAAAAACATTGACAAAGATCATAGGTAGACTACAGAGATCACCGGCGGACTACAAGCATTACCGGAAAATAGAAAGCATACCCGAAATAACACAAAGGTCATGAAAAATACTAAGTATAGAATTGACAAGAATCACTGACGACTACAAGCATCACCGGTGACACAGTTTTGAGAACAAAAAAGACGGAATAGAAAAGGAATACCCGACAACCAGTTCAAGAAAGGAACACTGACGACCAAGAAAATGACCGTCAGAACCGACAGTCAATTAGAGAACCCGCAATTTGTGGATCTAAGTTTTACACGTCAGATAAAGCTATTTAATTATATTTATAGAGTTTTAATTTGTTTTAAATCATAACTTGAGGGTCAAGCAATCTTTATGTAAATGTTTTAAAGCATCCTAATGGATCTAAAATATATCTAACTAAAGATCAGGGTCAAGTTGTAAACCTTGGATCTAGAGTTAACTTGCAAAGCATGAATCAAGAATTGAGCCTAAATTTAGTATATATAGATGTTGAAATCAATTGTGAAATATGAATTCATTGTTGTTGATAGCCACGAAGAGCATCTAAGGAGCAGAAGGAAGAATTCATGTAAAGTTTAGAAACAGATCACATCAGTTGTCAAGAACACATAGAGGCTATCAACAAGTAGATAAAGGTATTATTCAATCATGGAATGATGATTACTTATATGTATGAATCTTAATTGGATCTATTATCAACAATTGAAGATTGTATACATCATCAGATCAAAGACTTATGTAGTTGCATTCTAACAAGTGCATCACATCTAAAATCCTTTTGTAGAAGGTGGACTTAACTGTTCTTTACAAATCTCTTAATAGAGTGCACACTTAACAGTGTTTCTAAAGCTTCAAATGAAGTAGATATTAACAGGTCTCCACTGTAATACTCCTAACAGGGTAGGTCATCAGAAGTGACCAATTGTAAGCCTTAACTGGCCCCTTCTTATCTACAGATAGTGAATTATTATGGGTAACAATCCCCACTGTAGTTTTTACTTCCTAACAGGAGTTTTCTACGATATCATATCTTGTGTTATGTGTTATCTATTTTCATGGATGTTTATGTTATGGTTACAAACTAAAGAACTTATGATATGATTGCATATGCATAAATAAAGATGAATAGTTAGATAAGATAATTTACAAACTGATGATTAAGGGTTAATGGCTAACCAAGAAAAGTTTTAGAGGTACTGATTCACCCCTCCCCTCTTAGTACATCATTCCAATATAATTCTAATAATTGGTATCAGAGCTAAGTCTCTCTCTTGAAAAGCTTAAAGAATTGAGAGAAAAGATCGAAGCAATGGACAAATTCAGACTGGACATGACTATTGAGAATGAGCAGTTACAGATGCAAATAAACTATGAGCAGTATAAGGAGGTGAGAATAAAACTCAGAAAATTTCTTGATGAAAGAAAGATTATGGCAACCAGGCTGAATGAGAAAGGCTAAAAAGAATTGGAAATAGTAGATTACTTTGAAACAACGGAATCATCAATGAGCAAAGCTTCAGACGCATCAATTGAAGAAATTACAAGTATATAAGAGATCAATCTACATCTGAAAGATCAAATCAAGATGCTGCAAATTGGTCAAGAGACTCAAATGGTAAAAATGATTGATGTCATGAATGATGCAAGAAAAATAGAAAATGAAAGAACAATAGCCATTGATGATAGGAGGAAAATTATAGAGAAACTACAAGAGAAAGAATCAGAGATTCTAAGACTCACTGAGCATCACCATGAGGTCACCAACCAGATTATTCTTATGAGTCATGAAGCAAACAGATTAAATATAGAACTCATTGAAAGAATGCAGATCATTGGTGAGCTAAGAGAAGAGAATGAAAAATTGAAGCATGAAATCAAAGTCCAAAATCAACACAACAAATTGATCAAAAAGGCTGAGGATAGAAACAAAAGGATGGATGATTTTCTTGATGGATAGAGCTGAGTCAAAAACTACATAGGATTAGGGTACAACAAGAATGGTGAATCCTCAAATCAACCATAGCAAAGGAATGCTTTCACAACCCTAAGATCCAAGAAGCTATCATGCAATCACTGTGGAAAATCAGGCCACACCTCAAACATTTGCAGAAGAAAAATGAAAGGTATTTCTCAAGAAAAATCTAATTTTATTGATAATTGTTATAAATGTCAAAAGAAAGGACACAAGGCACATGAGTGCAGATCCAAAGTGACAAATCCAAAGAGAAAAACCTATATGGACAAGTACTGTCCTACATGCAATATGAATGGGCATACACATAAAGAATGCTGGAAAAAGAACAACAAGGCATGGAATCCAAAGGAAGCTGATAAAAGCCACAAACCAACAAGAGTAGGTAACTCATATGTTTGGGACTATAACACATGGGTAAACTACACAACATGTGGAAGGTATGGTCATATTGCTGCCAACTATATGAGAAAGTGGACCAAAAGGTCAAGAGGTTGGACCAATCTAGGTATGGCATGTTTACATTGTCATAAGGTTGGACATGTGATAAAATATTGCAAAGACTGATTGACAGACACAAGTACACATCCCAATGGAAATACCATTGATGACATCAAAAGAATGAGAAACAAGATGTGGGTAAAAGCCACAAACACTGAAGTTGCTGGAATAAGCAATGCAAATGGTGACACCTCATCCAATGGATCTGGTGACATCACTACATCCAACTAGATTGCACAAGTAAGTATGGAACTACATTATAACAAGTTTTACTATGCATCAGTTCCATTACACATAGTTCATATTGTAATATAAGCATGAATAAAGATGCAATATATTGTTATTTTCTTAACTATTGAAAAGAAACCATCGGTTATTGGGCACAATTTGCATCAGTGAACACACACAGAAAATTTAGCACTGCTTACCAGAATGTATCAGTCATTACACAAGCTAAGTGTAAACTGACAGATATCGATGAATGTTGAATCAACAAAAGTTGTCTTCGCAACCTCACCAACAATCATCGGTGAAGTCTCCAAAACTGCTAGCTACCCTAACGCTTTGCACAAACACCAAAGATGTTATGAATGTCTCTACTAAAAAAATTAGTCTTCATAAACTGATGAGTTGGTAAGAATTAATGACAACTTAGGGTGCAAAAAGGTATAAAATCCCGACGGGTAAACTCATTTTTGCACCCACAATTTTCAAGCAGAGCAAAGAAACCCAGAGCGATTTAAGAGAAAATTGGAAAGCGACCCAGTAGAAGTCAATTTGACATGAAGAATTCATATTCATAGGAAATCACAGAGAATCAGTAAGTAAATACACTCACTAACCGCACTGTTTCATTTGTGAAAAGCCCTAAATTGCAAACAAGATGGCATCGACTTCTAGAGTAGAGAAAATTAAGGATGATAAGAAGAAACCCTTCAAGCTTATTAGTAGAGGAATGTGTGTTGAACCTAAATACAAGTTACACCCTGAAATAGCTTCACAACCTAATGATTCTGGATCATTCTCCCAAATCCCACCTAGGGTTTTACTAGTAGAGGACGTAATGTCCTATATTCACTCTAAGATCTCAGAAATAGGAGATCCTAACCTAGATAATGCATATAGGGAACTATGTGATGATGCTGGAAATCTCAAAGAAGAGCACAAACACTTGGAAGTGAAGGGACTCAGAAATGCACTGCATTTTCCCAAGGTTTTAAAAATAGAATGGATAAAGATTGTTCTTAGTAGAGTTTACAACAAAACTCTATGGCTAAATAAGCCTAAGGAAATAATAAAGGATGTTATTCACACGGTTACTGGCTATCCTACAACCAATAAACCATAGGCTCACAAGCACCCATCTCTGGTAGAAGTAGAAAAATTGACTGGTGCTAAATTAGATAACAGAGCACTAAAGGTCAACACTATTACCGACGTAGAGCTGAAGTTCAGAGCATGTGTTGTTGGATACAAGATCTTCCAAGCAAGCCAAATGAACATCATATCTAGTACTACTATGAGCACAACATACAAGATCATCAAACAAGGGAAGAAGATGGATCTTGCAGAGATCCTGTTACTTCAATTGGAGGAGAACATGTGCACAATAAGGTCTTCAAGGAAAACACTTGTAAGTTTGGTTCCCTCATAATGTGCATATTCTTTTATTTTGAAGAATACTTTCCTTCCATAGGAAAAGTTGCATGGGACACAAGCAGACCCATAACCATTCAGATAGGTGAATTCATAGAATCACTTGGAATAGATTTTGATAATGTGATGCATGAGTATTTCAAAACCATAAAATAAATGGTGAAAGCAAGAACTAGAATTCCTGAGAGTTTGATAGAGGAACACTGAGAATAAATATGTTTCATGGTAGATATTGATTTCACATACATACAAGTAGTAGTACCAAGGAAATCATGGCTTTTAAAATTGGATAATGAAATCAAAATAGGATTAGCAAATGAATGAATTCAGGCACTATTAAATGAACCCATAGACAACAAGAAATTAAGATTTGGTACCTATGAAGAGGCCAAACTAAAGATTAAAACAGATCTTGTTGTCAAGAAGGTTGTAAAATAGACAAAAAGAATGGTGAAGAATTTGAAAAAGAACTTGAATATATCTTCTGAACGAGAAGAAGAAGGAGAAGGTGATAAGGAACAACAGGGTAAGGGGGAACTCACTGAGGACTACACTCTGATTAGTGATACAACAAAACCAAATGAATCAAAGGAAGAGAAGTCTGATTCACCACCTCCTCCTCCACTTAAGAAATCAAGAACAAGGAGTCAAACAACAAAATATTCAACTCCTTCTCCCATGGTGAAAGGAAAAGTGTATAAGAGGAAACTTGACACACCAAAGGCAAAACAACCAGTCAGGGAACTAGCCAAAAGGAGAAAATTTGTTCAGTCAAATGAGGACTTAGAGGACTCAGCTATGGATGAACATGACACTATGAAACAAGAAAATGTTACATCACCGACTGAAGACATTGATGAAATATGTAAGTATATTTTAAAAGCTGCATCTGTTGGACATCATAAGATTAGGAAATGGTTAAGATGGGATACTGAAGAAAAGAATAATATTGAAGATGCACTTATTGCTAAGATGTGCATACACTATTATGTTCCACTACAATTCACTACACATGATGTTCCACAAGGACTATTGATTAGAATATCTTCTAGATTCACTTTTGCACTCCAGGAGGAGAAAAGGATAAGAGAAAGAGTATCGGTCTCTCTTATGCCTCCTAAATCAATGAGAGACTAAACCAATGAAGTCGTGGATAAAATATGAAAAAAGATTCTCACCCAAATTGAGAGCTTATAAATTTCTTAAAGAGAAACTTATAGAGCTAGAACAAGAAACTCATAATAAATGGACTGAGATACTTAATCCTTATTAGGAGAGCAGTCATGAGAAGGAAAAAATCAATAAAACAAATAACTCAATAGTTGAATTAGATAGTGAAGAGGTACAAATAATAGGCCAAAAATAGACTGACATTATAGATGAAGACTGACCAAAAGACGGTGAAGATGATCAAGTACCAGCAAGCCCCATCCACATCAACTTAGAGGATGAAGAAGTTACCAAGGAAGAATTGTTAATAAAAGGTAACTTAGATGTTGATATAAATGATGAATCATGGTTAGAAAACATTATCAATACCACTACAGGACAAGACCCTGCAGTAGAAGTTCAAAAATATGAAGACATCAATGCTGCAAATGGAAATACCGATGAATAGGACACAACTATTGACACTGCAACAGTCAATACACTGACAAACATGAATATATTAATAGATGCTATTGATATTCAGTCTAGTCAGGATAAATCATCTAAGAAAGATGATGAGATACCCAAGGGTATGGGTACCAATGAAAACAAAATTGCATCCAACATTCCCAAAAATACAGATACAAACATGAAGGATGCAACCGATGATCAACAAGAAGTATCAAAAGATCAAAACAAAGAGGCAGATAAAAAAAATGATGATATATTGAGAAAGGTTGAAGAAAAAGACAATAGTGAAGGAGTCAAGCAAGATGAAGGTATCAAACTTAAAGAAGATACATCTGTTAATACACCCAAGGTAAATGAGGAGATGTCTTCACCAAACCAGCCGATGGACTCAAAATAGATACAAAAGGAAGTCTCATCTTCTCGACCCTCACCCACCAAGTCAACCCAATCTCATGCTCTACAGATAGTGGTAAATGAATCTACCACCTAGCCAAAGAAGAAGAAAAAGAAAAAGAAAATAGTAAAGAAAGACATCTTGGCTGTTACAATAGATGAAATCATAGAAGTTCCAAACTGGGATAATACCACTTTGGACAGTGATAAACTTCAAGAGTTTGGAGTGCTATGTCAAAGAAAAGCCATTCTAAAGAAAATGATACAAGAACACAGGGAAACAATGGCACTTGACAAAGCAAAATATATTCTCCAACAACTTGTTCCTAAAGTAAAACTTGAAGCAAATGCTACAGTTAAGGAACAAATTGTTGTTCTTACTGACGTCATCACAAAGCAAAGTATAGATGTAGAGAAAGCTATGGAAGAACAATTAGAGAAGAAATATCAATTAAAGATAATTGATAAAATCAGCCAAGAAGTGGCATTGAACAAGGTAAAGCTCTCTAAACTCATTGATGAATTAGAGCCAATGATTGCTAAAGCAATCACCTTAGTTCAAAAGATGTGCACACTTGAGAAATTTACAAAATAAAATAGTGACAAACTAGAAGAGATAGATTCTAATGTCACATTCAGTGCACAAAGCCTAACCTCACATGCCAACAGTATAAAGGAACATCATGACAAGTTCATAGAGGCTAACAGGCTAAGGCGAGAAATATGGGATGCTGAAACTCAACTAAGAGAAGAGATTACAGAACTACAGGCACACATTCTGCCTAATCTTAATATTTTATAGTAGCATGTTTCTGATGCAAGAAATCTTATTGCAACCCCCGAGATGTCTGTAGTAGATAGCATCTATGATATACATGTAAGGATTTCACTGGAGCACATGGCTCTAGAAATACTAAAAGAGAAATGGGAAAAGATGATGGGGGAGATCAAGTCCTCACATTGCCACCTTTTTGACAAGCTGTAAGTACCTTTGCCTTTAGAATAAAAAAAGGAGTAAAGGAAATGTATATTGTATGTAAAAAAGGAATAGATATATATAAATATATTTATGTACAATATATATAAATATTGAAAATGATGATGTGTGTTGTGTTACCAAAATGTAAGGTGTTGGAAAGGGATAAGGTGGTTTGATTGTTAATTATTATTTCATTTGCTTAGAATTTGTTCATTTCCTTAACCCTACTTTACACTTAATTGAATTTGATTGATTGTGTATTGCAATTGTGATTAAGGAGAAGATAAGATGCTCTTTTTCTATCCTCAAATGCACAAATGGAAGATCCAAGTTGATCAACCCAAAATAAGGGCTAATGCACAAATGAATCAACTATTTGGAAAAGAGAACAAAGAAGGGGATCTTAAATTCTGTAAATTGATTAACTGAATATATTGGATTATAGTAATTGAAAATGATAGGAAGAATAACCAACCTTACAAAGTTGCAGATCAAAGAATTTTTTTTTTTGAGGTTTGTAGACTGTTTCTGGAAAATTTGATAGTTGATCCCGAACTAAAACACAGAGACAAACAAAACCCAGAAATATTTTTTTGTTCTGATGTCATCTTATGAAAAAGGTCAACCTTAACCCACAAATGTCAACCCTGACCCAATAATGTTGACCCTGACCTGCACAGGTCCAACCAAAAATCCGTTCGCGCTGTCTGAAAGAAAGCCAAAAAGGGTATCCAAATCTGGTCTGAAATCTGCAATTCTGAACCTATACCTACAAGAAAAAGAGGATTTTTTGTTGTGGGGGAGGGATTTTCCTTGGTCAAACCCTATTTTTGGAATTAGCCTCAAATATATGTAATTGAAATTGCAGAAGTAGACAAAGAAAATGCATAAATTCTCCTTGCTTGTAAAAGTCCTTGTGGAGGATTCAAATCCTTTAATCCACAAGTATGTATGCACCAAATATGTAGAATGTAGAGTGGTAGGATGTCTCCAATCTCTTTCTTGTAGATCTTCAACACCAAGTCTTGAATGGGTTCTTGAATCTGAAATAGGCTTGGAAGAAGGTGGATGGAGAGATTACCAAAAGGGCACTATGTAGCTTGAATACTTCAATGGCCTCCAATGGATCTCCTTCATGAAAATGGATGCTTGAGTGGATGAAATTCTTTCTTGAAATATTTCTCCTTAGCTTGCTTGAACTTCACTTTATAATTCTCTTGAATTTCTCAAGGATGCTTAGGCTTCAATAGAGGACTTAGTTTCTCAATCTTGCTTTTAGAGAAAATGAGAGGAGAAGGCTCCCTTTTATATGAAACTAGGACACAATCTTCTAAGGAGGCCGACATAGGATAATTAAATTTCCATTAAAGACTTTAACCCTATGAGAGGACCTATATTAAATATAATTTACAAATCAATGCTTCGGAACCCAAAACAGCCGACCCAGAAGCAGGAAACACATTTTGCAAAGACCGACATCCAAAAACTGTGAGACCCTGAGATATGAACCCTGGGTCAAGGTCGAGGTTGACCTTGACCTAGGTCAAGGTTGAGGTCAACCCTGACCTAGGTTAGGGTTGAGGTTGAGGTTGACATAGACCTAAAAGGTCAACCCTGACCCTAAATCCCAGAATCATCAGTCTGTAGTCTAGAATGCAGAAATTAGGCTAAACAAGAGTGGAAAGAAGGACAGAACAGGGGGGAAGCCATGTCAAGATCAGGAACCCATTCAAGGTGTTGCTCATGACCCCAAACCACTCACTTGGAAGGATAAATAAGTCTAAAATGGAAGTGCTTCCATTTTTAGACTATACATTTAGCCCCCACTTTAGCAAGAGTATGAGCTCAACACAAACTCTTGGTAAAGGAGAACATATAGAACAGACAATCTTATTGGAACCAAAAGAGATAAATAAACAATCAAGCCCCCAAGGGACTTAAGTCTTTATCAACCCTAAGATCATGATAAGAGAGACATCACTAAGGAGAGAGAGAAAGGATGTGATTATCTTGCCCAATGAGAACTTATGTCTTATTGTGAACCACACAAAAAGCATAACTGGAAAGATGGAATTGAACTGCCTAGTGAATGTGGCTACTCACTAGTCAACCCATCAGGGAGATCTTTTCTTATAGGGATCAAAACATTATAAATTGAAAATTGGCGGGATCAAGAGATCTGTGTAAATTTAAACTGGGGGGATCAGGAGATCCTAAAAAGTAAAAATCACCATGCTTTAGGGATTAGTTTCTTTTAATCCATAAAGGGAAAAGTTTTAAATCTTGGAAACTATTTTGATTGTGCATGTGTGAAAAAGGTGAGTAGAGTGTATACCCCCATGTTAAAGTCATTGCTAACACTTTAACAGGAGCAATGGTTTTAATAGAAACATAAACAACTCTATGGATTACGTTTCCACTGCAAGATGCCCCCAAAGGAAGACAAATTAAGGGAAATAAAACATAAACATACATAAGAACACAAGAGGGATCTACCTAATGTGGGGTCACTATGATCATAAGATAACATGTACATAGAAATATGATACTATTGCAAATGAATTGACATCATTCCCCAAAGAAAGTAGAACTACAATCACAAAGGAGGAAAGAAACTTAAGAATTACAAAGAGGAATATTTTTGGACCACAACCTGGAGACCAAAAAGAATTAGTGTTGCCATGTCACAAATCCAAGCAGATTGTACAAAGAAAATAGTTACAACAATAGCACAAGTACAACATAACATGAAACAACATATAGAATAATATATATACATATAGAAGAATTGAACAACATGTTTGATTCCTTTATCACCTTGCACCAACAAAGTAACAAGGGTCATATAAAAGAATCTAACAAGTTCATTTAGAAAAAAAAAAAACACATTATGGGGGAAGCACAATCCAACATACAACAGAAAAAGGGCTACCATAAAGGATGAGCCAATCAAGCATGTTTTCAACCCTCCCCATCTTGTTTAATGTTATTTAGGGTAGGTGGGAAACTCGCAAGAGGGACTATATCCAATATAGTAGGAATGATAACCAGTTCCAAACAAGGATCCTCTTGAGAATCACAATGCTCATTACTAGGTGTAATTGTTAATTGAGTTGAAAGCATATGAGGTAA
>MU226838.1:3170433-3185198 GCA_018584345.1 Thuja plicata | reverse complement strand
TATATATATATATATATATATATATATATATATATGTATACATATACATATATTTGTATATATATACACATGTATGTATATGTATATATGCACACACACACACTTAAAGGAGGATATGCATGATTTTTTTTTTAAATTGGCATATAGCCTATATATATTAAGTAAAAATGTTTACATAAAAAATATTTCACAAAAAATGTCTTTAATATGCCTAATATATCGATGAGGCTTGAGGACATATAATCCCTATGCTAAAATTCTCTACCTATAAAAAAATATTCAGTTCCAAATGTTGAGAAAAATCCCAAAATTTTTGCAATAAAGGACTAGACTTCTTAGATATTTCCATGAAAAAATAATTCAACATAATTGTGGAACAAAAATAGGCTTTTAGCCAAAGTTTTAGATTCTAACCATATCCCTAACAAATATAACGATCATACCCATTACAGCCATGAAGGAAGTAAAAACTAGCTGAAAAACCAAACAAGTGCCAACCACATTAAAACTAAGAAATAAGAGGAAGTATTATTCTTCCATTATATCCCCTTGAAGAGAAACAACACCACGAATGTGGGGCAGAGGATTATCATCTCCCTTATTGTTAGCTCCAACATCTTCAACACCCACATGTCTAGCAACATCTTTTGAAACCTGTGACGATAAATTCTCATGATCCAATAGTATGAGAAACACATTAACCTTCTCCTAGATTTGTTCGCTGAGCACTCCACCAATATAACTTCTATGTTGAATCAGTACATGCCTTAGTATACCTATAAATTTTTTCTTCCAATTCATGTTTAATAATATCATAAATGACACCATAAGAATGATAATTGAGCAAAAAATCTTGGTGAAAAAGGCCACCAATATATCCTTTTCCCTCCCAGATATCATAGTTCTACACTGCCACCAATAGGAACTCATCTAAAAGTACACCTGGTTTGACAAATTTACTCACAATATCTTGTAAAGCAATAAAAGACTATAAAAGATGTAATGCATTTGAAAAAAAAGATAAAAGTTGGATACGTAAGATAATTTGCCTAGCCATCAATGCAAGCACATCCAAACCAATTACCCATTTGATATTCCTCTTGAATTGATAGCATTCCATGTTGAATAGTGAACCCAGATCATTGTCCAACACCTTCCCTTCAAACGAGTGTTCTTTTGCTAGAAGAGGAAAATACAACCTATATTTTTTTGGCATATACTCCATAGTGAAAAAATGATAGAGGCTATACGGCGCAAGAGAAATTAGGGGCTCTGGCACTAAATTTTTGTTATAAAAGTCCTTCAATTGGTTTTGGGTCTAATTAGGTATTATATGATGGTTTAGGAAGGGTTTGGTGTAATTTGATTTAGTTTGGTTAGATTTAAGTTGATTTTGGTTCAAGTGACCCTTGTAATGTCCCGATGGTAAAAAATGGGAAAATTGATGTAAATGACACCTAGGATGCATATGGGGTCATATTTAGGGTTGAGAAGTTGAAAAATGTTGCTTGAGCTACATTTGCAACTTTCCAAATGTTGCTTAACAACTTTGTCTGGAAAAGACGCTTTTTTCCCAAAGTCAGTTATGGGTCGGTTTGGGTGGTTGTATTAGGTCAACGAGACCTATTTAAGGACTTCTATGGCCTTGTATCATGGTTGTCCATTTTTTGGTTACATTTACAAGAAATAGAAGAGCAATAGTTGACTGTACTGTCACAGTTTTCATAATTTTAATTGACAAGAATTATAAATGGATTGAGAACTCTGGTTTTGTGTGTTGTACAAATTCATGTAGCTATTTCCTTTCTTGGAAATCATTTAGTATAGGTTTTGATTAAGTTTTTGAGTGTTTATGTATAATTGATTTGTTACTCGACTTCTCCCTACCACTAAAGGAGTCTATCCTGTAAATAAGGTCCCATTGTGAGTGTCCTCCATTGGATCTTTATGTCCCATGGAGGATGGAAAGTGTAATTAGTGTAAAAAAGAGAAAATAAGTCCTACCCTACAAAGGTTATGTGAATAACTAGATTATGTTTTGTGGAATCTACCCTTGTAGGTTCTGTGAAGTGTGAACTCATTTTTGGTAGTGAGATTATTGGAGTTAGGGGAAAGAGAACCAAGTATTACACCCTTAGGTTAGGGTTGGAGAAGAGGCCCTAGTAGGTCTAGAGAAAAGACATAAGAGTGATTCAAGTTGACTTAGTGGAGGAATATCCCTATCATATTGGTATTAGAGCCTTGAAATATTTGGGCTAGGAAGGTTTACGAGTGGCCTTGAATCAGGTAGTGAATCAACAATGATGACCAACATAGTGTTGGGAAAGAAAATGGTGAATGAGAGGAGAAGAATAGAATCCTAAGAGGACAACTTGGAGAAATGAAAACTAAGATTCATGAATTGAAATCTAGGTCAAAATAAATAAGTGAAAATGTGAAAGAGACAAAAGGAAAAGGAAATTCAGTGGCAACAAAGGATGAAGTGCCAAATCCTGATCATGTTTTTCAAGAAGAGCCCTTCCTCAGAGCTTTGAAGGATATGTGAGGAAAATCACTAGAAGGTGTACCCTTGTTCATTGATAAAATTAATCCATAGGTGGTGATGGAGTGTTTAAAAGGGTTATATAATCAATTTGAGTGTGATAATGTGACATAAGATCAAAAGGTGAAGGTGGCCAAAACCAGATTGAGAGGGACTACACTCACATGGTAGAATTTTGTGCAGGATGAAAGAATAAAGGATGGAAAGGACCAAATCTCCAATTGGAAAGGTATGGTTCCAAAGATTAGGGACACCTATATTCTCGAGGACTATGAGATACAACTCCATAAGAAGAGAAAGAATCTAAGACAAAGAGATTCAAAGGTGAGTGCCTATACAAAGGAGTTTTATAAGTTGTGCTTGAGATCCAAGGTGACAAAAGATGGGAGAATAAAAGTGGCATGTTACTCAAATGGGTTAAAATGCACCATACAAGAGGAAATTAGTCTCTTGACACCTACCACTATGTATAAGTGTTACCAATTGGCTCTTAAATTTGAGGATAAGATAAATAAGTATGAAGCCGCTAGTAGATGCAGAGGAAGAGGTAGAGACTCATGAGGTCACAGAGGTAGCTATGGTGGTAGGGGTAATGAATCAAGAACCAAAGGGAGACAAAAATGACAAAGCATAGAAGTGAAACCAGTAGAAGAGGTAGTTATGGACAAGGAAGAGGTCTTAACAGTAGAGGAATATTTGGTGGAGGTTCTAGTAGAGGAGGTTCCTCTTTTGAAAATATAAAATGTTACAACTGCCACCAATTTGCACACACTACATATAGGTTTCCTAAAAAAGAAACACCTTCAAAATAAGAGAGAAGAGTTAATTATGTGCAAGAATATGTCAGTAGTGTTAATTCTCCTGAGGTCAACCTTCATTCAAAAAGTGGGGAGAATCTAATGATCAAGAGAGTTTTAATTAAGGAACCAGTTAGAGAAGAACCTAACTAGTGGAGATCACTTTTCAATGTAAAGTGAAAGATTATTGGTAAGGTTTGCAAGGTGATCATTGAATCAGGTTCACCTGACAATATAATCTCTGAATAAAAAGTGAAAAAACTTGGAATAACTAAGATACCTCATGACCATCCTTATAGGGTGACATGATTAAACAAGGGACAACATGTCCTAGTAGATGAACAAGCCTGGATTGAATTTTCGATTGGGGGATACATTGAAAAGATTTTTTTTCATGTACCTCCTATGGATTCTTTCCATCTTCTATTTGAAAGATCATGGCAGTTTGATAGGAAAGCCATGCATAATGGAGAAAAGAATTCGTATTCTTCTCAAAAGAATAGTGTGACATACAAAATCCAATCTTTGATGGAGGAAGGAGTGAAGGATAGTCATAATGTGTTGGTATTTGAAGGAAAATAATTCCTACAAGATCTTAAGAGAGAAGATGAAGAGTTCTATGTAGTCATGATGAAGCCTAAAGAGGAAAATACATAAGAACCAACACCTTTACCAAAGGAGATGCAAGATTTTTGGGAGTAGTTTAAGGAAATTGTTAGTGATGTATCACCATCATTCTTACAACCAAAGAGACCATCAAGTCACCAAATTGACTTCATTTTAGGTGCATCATTTTCCAATAAGAAAAATTACAAAATGACCCCTAAGCAGAATAAGGATAAAGCTAGACAAGTGCAAGAGTTACTTGACCAAGGGATTATAAATAAGAGCATAATTTCCTATGCAATGCTAGTGGTATTGGCATAAAAAAGGAAGTAAGTGGAGGTTATGCACTTTTGGGATAATGGATAGGTGTGTATAGAGAGGAGAGGGGTGAATTAGTACCCTTAAAATTTTTTAAACTAAAGTTTGTAACCAATTGTTCTGTAATAACCGACTGAGTAGATTGCATATAGCAAACATGTAATGTCACTGCTAAAATGTAAATGCATGTAAAGTAAACATTACAAACACATAAAAATTAAGTACTCATGGCACTAGTATTTTGGTATCATAGAAAAACTCCATTAGAAGGTAAAAATGGTGGTGGGGATGAGACTCACAAAACTTCACTATTGCAGTAAATAAAGTTGTCTGTTAAAGCTTACAAAGATTGATCACTTCTGATGATCTTACCATGTTAGTAGTAACAATGAGATCGATTAGATCTACCTTGTGAGAGGATTTATCAACATAAATTATGCATGCACTCAGTTAAGAGATTTACATAAAGGCTGTTAAGTCTACTATGTTATTAGATATTGGGGTCTATTACAATTGTTGGAAAGTAACATAATTTTGATCTGAACAAATATGTGCAGGAGCACCTAGGTAGGGCTAGAATGTAACCTAGGGATTCTAAGTGTTTTTGTCTTGTAGTGGTCCTAGCCACACCACTAGTGAAATAATAGGACTAGGTGGGTCCTAGGATGTTTGGAGTTAGATGAGGAGGTATATTTTGGTCTTTAGTGATGTTATTTCTTGTAATGTCCAAAGTTGCTCTTTTGTTCCAAAGTGCCAATTTTGGGCAATAGTGAGAATGATCCATCTAGGGGTCAAATTGGACAATTAATGGATTATAAGACCTATTTGATGTTTAATTAGCCTAAATATGCAATTGGCTAAGTTCTTGAGGTGTTTTTTCATGTTTTGTGCAAGAAGCACATATGTTGCAAAAGTTGTCAATGTTGTCATTGACAACATTGACAACATTTCTTGCAATAATGTCTTTTAGGGAATTGGATGGTTCTAAATATCTAAAAATATTGGGTTAGGACCATGGAGACCTATATAAGACCTCCCTTGACCTTTGGAATAGGTTGGTTGATTTTGATAAGCTATTATACAAACTATATTATCAATGAAGCAGTTGCAGTTCTTGTATTTCTGAGCATTTTGTATTTTCATGGATTAGATTACCTACTGTAACTCTTTATTATGTTAGGGTAGTATGTTTTGAGATTATTTTCACTGGTATATTTGTATTTGGTGTTTATTTAGTTAGTTTTGTAAATTCTATTTGTTTTAAACTAGTCACTGGTTTGAATCAAGCCACTTCTGGAAAAGGGGTCATAAGTCCTCTTCCCATAGTGGAGTTTGCATGAGCCTTTGGGATTAGGGAGATGAATCCATTTAAATCTTTTACAATGAAGGATGGGACCTGAAAAGCATGGGATCATTTTTTGATGTGATTCCCTATGCGAGATAGAGATGCATGGCTAGGGATCCCAGGAAGTTGCAAAGCTAGTTGGAGGAATTGATTGCTTCAATCAGAGATTTTTGAGAGGTAGTAGAGTGTGTTAAGGAGTCTAAACTCAGAGGAGAAGATTAGATGAGGTGTTTTTAATGGAAAGAAACAAATTATCTATGCAGACAGTATAAATGCTTGAAAACCCCAATTTTTAGGCATGATTATAGGATCCACTATATGGACACCTTTGGGAAGAAAGACCTATAAAATATTTAGGGTCTTGATAAAGGGTCTCAAATTCTATTTCTATTTTTCCAACTTTTAAAGGATTTTTGCAAGTTATTTGGGAAAAATTGCTTGATTAGGCCTAATGCTTATAGCCCTATTTTGGGTGAATTTGACTTAGTTCTTGGTACTCATTTAGGTTTCCATGGTAAAGTGTGTTTGTGGACATTGGATTGGATCCAATTAACCATCTAGTAGACTACCTTTCCATATGGAAGAGTTCTTGATCAGTTTGGATTAATTTGTGAAGAAGGACAAGAAGAGAACTATGGCTACGTGTTGAGTAGTTTTGATTTCCTTATTAGTGTAGTCAAGCTGAATTGGAGTGGGATCTTATGGAAAGGATCCTTGTAGATTAGGGTTAGTGAAGAAACCTAATTATGTAGGAGAAGATGCCTATTCAAGACCCTAGTGGAGGATAGGGTAGGAGAGAAAGGCTTGTTGTTACATCAAATTGGTATCAGAGCAAGTTAAAGACTTGGGAAGTCTGTGTATGTCTACAGCTACTAGTGAATCAGTAGGAGAGTCAAGGATGGTGATTAAGGAAGATCTAGATAAAGAGGTGGATGAGAAAAAGGAGAAGAATAGACTCCTTGAAGAAGCCTTAGAAGGAATGAAGATAAGGCTAGAACAAGTTGCTAATATAGCATCTAGAAACAAAGAGGTTGAAAGTAGTGATAGGGGTAAGAAGATTTCTCAAGAAGGCCTTATCCCTAAACCATACCCTGTGTTGAATGAAGAACCCTTACTAATATCCATAAAAGCCCCAGGTGGAAATCCATTCAAAGGTATACCACTATTTAATGGAAAGATGGACATTGAGGCAGTGATGGCTTGGATTGAAGGAATGGAGAACCATTTCAAGTGTGAAGGGGAGACAGAGGCACAGTAGCTAAATGTGGCCAAATCAAGACTCAGAGGGTCATCCATAACATGGTGGAAATACCTTCAAGGTGAGAGGTTTAGATTGGGTAAGAAACCCATAATCAATTTGAATGCAATGGTGACCAAGATAGAGGAGAATTATATGCAAGAGGACTATGAGATTCAACCCCATAGGAAAAGACATAATTTGAAGAAAAAAGACTTGGATGTGGCCTCATATATAGAGGAATTCCAAAGATTGTGTCTTAGGTCTAAGCAACAAGAAGAGGAATCAATCAAGGTTGCTAGGTAATTGGGTGGATTGAAATAGAACATCCAAGAATAAATCAGTTTGTGGACACCAACTATAGTTTAGATTTGTCATTAATTGGCTCTAAGAGTGGAGGAAAAGAACAATAAGGAAGGTGACTCTAACTTGAAAAATAGAGGCAGAGGAAGAGACCAAAGAGGGAAAAGAGGAGGCTATTAAGGCAGAGGCAATGAGAAAAGGACACAAGGTGAGAGCAAGATGATAGAGAATAATACTAAAAGCACTCCAAGAGGGGGCTATAACATAGGTAGGGGTAATCAAGGTGGTCCTAGTAGAGGAAGAGGAGGTAGAATTAACTCATACTTTGAAAGTATGAAGTGTTACAACTATGGTCAATTAGGCCATCCAGCATATAGATTCCCTGAGAAGCCTACTACTTCAAATCATGATAAGAGAGTGGCCTATTCCCATGAAGACACTTCAAGTGTCAAAAAACCTAAGATTAACCATCTAGATTCAAAGATGGGAGAAAGCTTAATTTCTAGGAGGGTATTGATAAGACAACCAATTAAGGATGAACCCAAGCATAGGAGGGATTTTTTTAGGATAAGATGCAAGATCCTTGGCAAAGTTTGAAAGGTGATAGTAGACTCTAGTTCCACTGACAATATCATCTCAGAGGAAGTAGTCAATAAAATCAAGTTGACCAAAGTACCCCATGTAAATCCCTATAAGGTGACATGGCTCAACAAAGGCCAAAGTGTATTGGTGAATGAGCACACATGGGTTGAATTCTCTATAGAAGGGTATAAGGACAAAATCTTGTGTGACATCCTACCAATGGATGCTTGTCATTTTCTATTTGGAAGACCTTGGAAATTTGACAATGGGATAGTGTATGATGGAAAGGAGAATTCTATCACTTTCAAGAAAGGAGGTAAACATTTCAAGATTCAGTCTTTGCTAGAAGAAGAGGAGCCATAGTCCAAGACTCCTAACATCATGTTGTGTAGTGGAAAGGAGTTTTGGAGGGATCTCAAGGATAATGAGAATGAAGGGTATGCTATTATGATAAGACCTAAGGAGGAAGAGAAGCCATTCAAGGAGCCATTTCCATTAGAGATACAAGTATTGATTGAGAATTATAAAGACATAGTGAGTGATTGTACTCCTACAACCTTACCTCCTAGAAGAGTGATAAGTCATTAGATAGACTTTGTCCCTGGTGCATCTTTTCCTAATAAGGAAGCTTATAAGCTAACCCCTAATCAAAATTTG
Organism: Thuja plicata; assembly: GCA_018584345.1. Taxonomy (NCBI): domain Eukaryota; kingdom Viridiplantae; phylum Streptophyta; class Pinopsida; order Cupressales; family Cupressaceae; genus Thuja; species Thuja plicata. The sequence continues at coordinate 3,176,811 of MU226838.1, read as the reverse complement.
GAAGTGGAAAGGCAAGTACAAGAACTTTTAGATCAAGGCTTGATTAAGAAGAGTATAATCCCATGTGTAGCCTCAGTTGTGTTGGCATCCAAGAAGGGAGGAAAATGAAGAGTTCGCATAGATTCAAGGGCTATAAAAAAAAATTACAATAAGGTATAGGTTCCCCATATCTAGGATTGAGGATCTCATGGATTACCTTGGAGGGGACATGTAATTTACCAAGTTGGATTTAAAAAGTGGTTATCACCAAATTAGGGTGAAAGAAGGGGATGAATGGAAAACAACATTCAAGACCACATATGGGTTATATGAATGTTTTGTGATGCCATGTGGTCTCACAAATTCTCCAAGTACATTCATGAGGCTCATGAATGAAGTGTTCAAGGAATTCATAGGGAATTTTGTAGTTGTATATATTGATGATATAATGATATTTAGCAAGACAAAGGAGGAGCATATCAAGCATATAGAGGTAGTGTTGTAGAGATCACATGAAGAGAAGTTGGATATCAATCTTGAAAAATGTGAGTTCTTAAAAAAAAAAATAGTATACTTGGGCTTTGTAGTGTCCAAAGGGTCTTTAAAGATGGATCAAGACAAATTTGTAGCTATCCTAACGTGGCCACCACCTACCACAACCACTAAGGTAAGAAGTTTTCATGGCTTATCCCAATTTAATAGGAAATTTATCATGAACTTTAGTGGTATTTGTGCACCTTTATTAGAAACCATTAAGGGTGGGGTCAAAGCTAAGTTTAGCTGGACCTTAGAAGAAGGGAAAGCCTTTGAGATGTTGAAGAAACAAGTAGCCACTCAACCTATCCTACAATTGCCTAGTTTGAGAAATTGTTTACTATTGAGTGTGATGCTAGTGGAATGGTAGTAGGAGGTGTATTGAGTCAAGAAGGTAGGCCAGTAGCCTTCTTTCGTGAGAAATTAAATGAAGCTAAGAAGAAATAATCATCTTATGACTTATAACTATATGCTTTACTTTAGTCCCTTAGAAAGTGGAGGCATTATCTATTTCCCAAATAATTTTTATTGTTTACTAAAACCAAGCCGTTAGTTATATCAATACACATGACAAACTAAGCAATAGACATATGAAATGGATGGAATATTTGCAAGCATTCACATTAACAATTAATCATAAAAAAATGGGCAATTGAATAAGGTTGTAGATGCACTAAGCAGGAGATTGTTGACAATACAAGAGGTTTAGTTGAATAGCATTGGAATTGATAGTTTTAGAGATCTCTACAAGGAAAATAAATATTTTGGTGAAGCATACAAGGTGTGTGGTGATTTTCAAAATCATTTGAATAGAAAGTTTTCTGATTTTACTTTGCAAAATGGATTGTTATATAAGGGAAATTAGTTGTGTGTGCCTAGAGGTTCCATGAGAGAGAATCTCATATAGGAGAACACAATGGGTGTTTGAGTGGTCACTTTTGTATGAACAAAACCTTGGAGCTGGTACAAAGGTTCTACCATTGGCTGAAGTTGGTAAGAGATGTTACAAGGTATGTTGAGCAGTGTGTCATATGCATGAAAGCCAAAGGAGGAATAAGAAATGGAGGTTTGTACCAACCTTTACCAGTCCCTAATAGGCCATGGGAGTGTGTGAGCATGGACTTCATAGTAGTTCTACTCAAAATAAAGCAAGGATATGACAACATTTATGTAGCGATTGACAAATTTAGCAAAATGGGATATTTCATTCCGTGCAAGAATACTCATGATGATAGTCACATAACTTATTTTTTCTTCAAAGATATTTGGAGAATCCATGGTTTTCCCCTAAGTATTATATCAGATAGGGATGTGAAGTTTATGAGCCATTTATGGAGAACTTTGTGGACTAGATTGGGTACTAATCTATCTTTTGGTTCAGCCTACCATCCTTAGAAAGATGGCCAAAATGAGGTGGTCAAAAGAGTGTTGGGTAACCTATTGAGGTTCCTAACTAAGGAGTATGGTCAGACATGGGATGTGGTTATTCCCCAAGCAAAGTATGCATACAATGACAGTAAGAACAGAATGACAGGAGAAGCCCATTTGAGATAGTTTATGGGATGCACCCAAGAGGTGTGTGCTAGCTTAGGGATCTTGGTGGCATGGAGTATAGGAGTGGTCATGCTGAGGAATTCACTCAAACCATGAAGGGGATCCAAGAAAAAGTCAAGAAGACCATACAAGACAGTACACAAGAATTGAAGGCCAAAGTTGATGAAAAGAGGAGAGACATTCAGTTTGAGGTAGGTGACTATGTGATGGTTCATTTGAAAAAATATTGGTTATAGAAGGGTGTCCCTACTAAAATTCATATGAAGAGGGTGTGACCTTGCAAGATCATAGCTAAATATGGGGCTAATGCCTACAAAATAGACCTACCTTCAGTTTTAAGTATATCTCTGGTGTTCAATGTACAAGACTTGATTCAATTCAAAGGGAAGATAGTAGAGGGTGGTCAAAGTAGTCAAGGGGTCAGTGGTGATGTTGAGGCTATTGTATTACCTCCCAAGCCATAGTTAGAAGCTGACATCATGCTGGATTCCAGAGTCAAGAAGTTCACAAGACACAAGGTGTACATGGAAAACCTCATCAAGTGGAAAAATAGGCCCTAATCAGATGCCTCATGGATTGCAGAAGTAGAATTCAAAAATTTGGGCATATCTAAAGACTTCTTGTCCATAGGAGTGACATAACTTTCCTTTGTGTGGGAATATGGTGCAGGAGCACCTAGGTAAGGCCAAAATCTAACCTAGGGATTCTAAGTGTTTTTGGCTGGTAGTGGTCCTAGCCACACCACTAGTGAAATAATAGGAATATGTGAGTCCAAGGATGTTTGGAGTTAGATCAGGAGGTCTATTTTGGTCTTTAGTGATGCTATTTCTTCAAATGTCCAAAGTTGCTCTTTTGTTCCAAAGTGCCAATGTTTGGAAAATAGTCAGAATGATCCATCCAAGGGTCAAATTGGATAAGTAAGGGATTATAATACCTATTTGATGTTTAATTATCCTAACTATGAAATTAGATAAGTTCTTGAGGTGTTTGTTCATGTTTTATGCAAGAAGCACAAAAGTTGCAAAAGTTGTCAATGTTGTCACTGACAATATTTCTTGCAATAATGTATTTTAGGGAATTGGAGGGTTCTAACTATTTGAAACTATTGGGTTAGGACCATGGATTCCTATATAAGACCTCCCTTGACCTTTTGAATAGGTTGGTTGATTTTGATAAGCTATTTCACGGACTGTATTATTAATGAAGCAATTGTAGTTCTTGTATTTCTGAGCATTTTGTATTTTCATGGATTAGATTACCTACTGTAACTCTTGATTATGTTAGGGTAGTATGTTTTTAGATTTTTTTTGGTGGTATATTTGTATTTGGTGTTGATTTAGTTATTTTTATAAATTCTTTTTGTTTTAAACCAGTCATTGGTCTGAATCAAGCCACTTTTGGAATTAGGTTCATAAGTCCTCTTTCCATCGTGGAGTTTGCACGAGCCTTTGGGATTAGGGAGATGAATCCATGTAAATATTTTAAATTGAAAGAGGGGACCTGGAAAGCATGGGAGCTATTTTGATGTGATTCCCTAGGTGATCCAGAGATGCATGGCTTAAGATCACATGAAGTTGCAGAGCTATTTGGAGGGATTGAAAGCATTGATTCCTTCAATCAGAGATTCTGGAGAGGTAGTAATGATGGGGAGGTCACCTTTCTCCTCTAGAATCCTACTTTCTATTAGGAATCTCACTTTGGACCCTATTCATTTCAGGATCCTCTAGACTCACACTCGAGTCTCTTAGGGTTACTCACAGACCCTAACTAGAAGGACTTCTACACTCCCTCTCTCTTAGGTTTCCTACCCACCAAATAGTTTCTCTCTTTACCTTATCTTTCTCTCCATGATTGAATAAAGTCAGTAATGCACCCTTCTCCTTCTATCTCTCTCTCCTACAAGTTCTCTAGCCAGACCATTTAGCTCGCCTAGGACTTGTCTACAATTCAGACTAGCCACTTCTCAGACACAGACACACAAACAGAATAAAAATACATGAGGGATGCTTTTTGATGGTCACACTCCATAGGATGGATTATAAGAGTCAAAAAGAATCCATGGCACTTAACTGAAATCAAAATCCTACTCTATAGAAGTCTGTACATGACACAAATCTACACAGAACACACTGAAAACTCTCCTTTATTAAAATTCAAAAAATTACAATTCACACACACTGAAGACTTATTCTGCTAGCCTTCACTATTCCAGTTCTTCAACCCCTGGTACAAGTTTCCTTCCTTGATTATATATTCGGCCTCTTCTTGATTCGTAACCGTTTCTAGGTTACCTATCCACCTGAGGATTCTAACTACCTTAGCTCTTCATCTTCCTCCTGCAACCGTCATCGATGTCATCCTCAGCATGGTTGTCAACATGGAAAATATTTTCCTCCGTGGTGTTCTTTTTTTATCTTGGCATTTTCTTCCATGTTGACAAGTCAATCTTTCTTATATAGTCGCGGTATCGCGACTCTTTCTTAGCTCAGGTCCCGATCATACATTTTCCTTACTGTGAATTTTAGTCACACTGTCACGAGACTTAAAAAATATGCATGCCAACCTTGCGGCACTATCTTTTTGCATCACCGCAATACTTATGAATTTAACTGCCTGTTGTCCTGCGACTTGGCGATACACTGTTGTCGCGTCACCGCAACACTCATTGTCTTAACCGCCTGTTATCCCGTGACTTGGCAATACACTGTCATCGCATTGTTTCCATACTTATTAACCTAACCATCGATTACCTTGTGACTTGGTGATACACTGTCATCACATTGTCACCTCAGTTTCAATCTAACCGTCGTTCATCTGTCGACTGTGCGATAAGCCATTGTCGCGTCATCGCAGACTGTTTCCTGCTAATCGTCGATCATCTACCGACTGTGCAATAAGCCATTATCGCATCATCATAGACTATTTCATGCTAACCGCCGATCATCTGCCAACTATGTGATAAGCCATTGTCGTGTCATCGCAGACTGTTTCATGCTAACCGCCGATCATCCTGCGACTTTGCGCTAAACATAATGTCACTGGCCCGCTCTTGCACTAGGAGTTAAGAACTGTTAGGGTTTATGAAAAGATGACTGCTAATCATTATCTGCTCCCAGACCACCTTTGTTAGATTGATAGGGCTTCAGAGCTAAACCCTAGGGTGCTCTGCACCATACTCCCCCCTCTGAGAAGGAAAAATTTAGTTTGAATTAGTCAGCAACAATGCCGAACTAATCCCTTGTTTTCTGTAGTCTTCTTCGTCCATCCATGTTGCTTCTACTTCTAGTAACCCTAACCATTTGACAAGGTATTCTCAGTATACCTGTCGTCGAGTTGTCTTCTGGACTCGTGAATCTAGGATTTTCTCTGCTTGCAACTTTGACTTAGTTTTCACCCGTATATCTTGAACATCTTTTCCTACTTCCATATTTTGAGTAATCTCAAGCATCACTGGTCCTCTGTATGGAATGAGATCCTACATATTAAAAACAAGTGACATATCCAAATTGTTAGGTAAATCGATTTTATAGGCATTCTGCCCATATTTCTCCAATATCTTGCAGGGACCTATTCTCCTCATTTGCAGCTTAGTAGGGATCCCCTTCTGTAATCTGGCTTTGTTCAGATGTACCATTACCAGATCTCCAATTTGAAATTGGACTTCTCTCCTTCCTTCATCCACCTTCTCTTTCAACCTTTGATTTGCCTCAATCAGATTCTTGTTCACCTGATCATGTATCTCCTTCATAGACTGTGCAAAGTCATCAGCATGTCCACTTATCACTTGCTCTCCTTTTAATTCTCTGAGTTCACAAACTCCACGTGGATGTATCCCATATACAATCTGAAATGGGCTTTTCCCTGTAGTCCTGTTAACACTATCATTATAAGAAAATTCTACCTGTGGTGACGCTTGATCCCAGGCTTGTCCATACTCCTTTGTCAAGCATTGAAGCAAGTTTCCCAGCACTCTATTGATAACTTCTGTCTGTCCATCTGTTTGAGGATGGTAGGAAGAACTGTGGGACAAATTAGTTCCCAATCTTCTCCATAAGGTCTTCCAAAAATGACCCATGAATTTGACATCTCTGTCAGACACTATGCTTACTGGAAAACCATGAATTCTAACTATTTCCTTGAAAAATAAGTGAGCAATATGACTGGCATCATTTGTGGTCTTACAGGGCATAAAATGACTCATTTTGCTGAACCTGTCTACTACAACAAAAATGCTATCATAACCAGTCTTTGTCCTAGGTAACCCCACAATAAAATCCATACTCAAAAACTCCCAAGGCCTATCTGGTATGG
>MU226838.1:3150773-3166446 GCA_018584345.1 Thuja plicata | reverse complement strand
ATATTCGGCCTCTTCTTGATTCGTAACCGTTTCTAGGTTACCTGTCCGCCTGAGGATTCTAACTACCTCGGCTCTTCGTCTTCCTCCTGCAACTGTCATCGATGTCATCCTCAGCATGGTTGTCAACATGGACAATATTTTCCTCCGTGGCATTCTTTTTTTATCTTGGCATTTTCTTCCATGTTGACAAGTCAATCTTTCTTATATAGTCGCGGTATCGCGACTCTTTCTCAGCTCGGGTCCTGATCATACATTTTCCTTACTCTGAATTTTAGTCGCACTGTCGTGAGACTTAAAAAATATGCATGCCGACCTTGCGGCACTCTGTTGTTGCGTCACCACAACACTTATGAATTTAACCGCCTGTTGTCCTACGACTTGGCGATACACTGTTGTCGCATCACCGCAACACTCATTGTCTTAACCGCCTGTTATCCCGTGACTTGGCGATACACTGTCATCGCATTGTCGCCATATTTATTAACCTAACGAACAATTACCTTGTGACTTGGCGATACACTTTCATCATGTTTTCGCTTCAGTTTCAAACTAATCGCCGTTCATCTGCCGACTGTGCGATAAGCCATTATCGCGTCATCGCAGACTGTTTCCTGCTAACTGCCAATCATCTACTAACTGTGCGATAAGCCATTATCGTGTCATCGCAAACTATTTCATGATAACTTCCGATCATCTACCAATTGTGTGATAAGCCATTGTCACGTCATCACAGACTGTTTCATGCTAACTGGCGATCATCCTGCGACTTTGCGCTAAACATAATGTCACTGGCCCGCTCTTGCGCTAGGAGTTAAGAACTGTTAGGGTTTATGAAAAGCTGACTGCTAACCGTGATCTGCTCCCAGACCACCTCTGTTAGATTGCTAAGGCTTTGGAGCTAAACCCTAGGGTGCTCTGCACCAAGTAAAGTGTGTGGAGGAGTCCCAATTCTAAGGAGAATATTGGGTGAGGTGTTTTGAATGGCAAGAACCAAACTATTTGTGTAGATAATGTAAATGCTTGAAACCCCTAATTTTTAGGCATGATTATGGGAGCCACTATATGGAAACCTTTGGGAAAAAAGACCTATAAAATATTTAGGGTCTTGATAAAGGGTATTAGAATTGATTTCTATTTTACCAACTTGTTAAGGAGTTTTTCCAGTTATTTGGGAAAAATTTCCTGATTAGGCCTAATGCTTGTAGACCTATTTTGGGTGAATTTGAATTGGTTCTTGGTACTCATTTAGGGTTACATGGTAAAGGGTGTTTGTGGAAATTTTATTGGATATAATTAACCATATAGTAGACTACCTCTCCATATGGAAGAGTTCTTGATCAGTTTGGATCAATTTGTGAAGAAGGACAAGAAGAGCACTATGGCTAGGTGTTGAGTAGTATTGATTTCCTTATTGGTGTACTCAAGTTGAAGTGGAGTGGGATCTTGTGGAAAGGATCCTTGTAGATTAGGGTTAGTGAAGAACCCTAATTAGGTGGGAGAAGAGGCCTATTGAAGACCCTAGTGGAGGATAGGGTAGAAGACAAAATATAATTGTTACATCATAGATACAATCCCACTATTGATGGTACAGATCCTTTAAGTGCATATAAAATATATTACCTTACTATGAATGATAATACATTCTTCTTTGATCTACTCAGTAGCCTTGCCTCTATTCTAAAAATTGATTATTGCAATGTAGTCTTTGTCCTAAAACCCTTGTCTGATCTCTGATGTCCGTAGTATGGTAGCTACTTGATCATTACTTCAAATGACATCTTAGTATTACATATAACAAACATTATGACATAATTAAGGTTTTACAATATCATCCCTAACCTAAGATCAACGGTGTACATAATTTACATTGATCATATAAATATAGGAGACGTAAACAATTAATGTTGTGAATCCATAATTAATGTTCTCTTCGATCATTGTAAACCATTATCCAGGTTAGAAAAAAGTTGTTACCTTGATTGATGTGCCATAAAAAACATTAATGTGGCGTCTGGTCCACTCAATAAATGTTGTCTCTCAATGCTTTGTGTTGTATGTGTATCTCGGTTATACTGTTGTTTGGTAAAGTTTGTATGCTTGGTAATCACTACACTTGGTTAACTTTGTGCATGATTAGTGCTCTTGGTTAAATCTATACTTCAGTGATTATATCGATTGTTCTGTTTGTGACTCTATTACCAACTGTCAATTTGAGTGCTTGAATACTAATGACAATCTTTAATGCTCATTTGGAGTAACATTCTCCCCCTTTTGTATTAGTATCAAAAAATTATCATTTACAAATTACTATACATAGTGACTCCCCCTTTGCACATGCTCAGTATATGTATATAAGTTCCCCTAATTATAGTTTCCCCCTTTACTATACTTATATACATATATTTCCCCCTTTTATGAAAATAATGACAAAATAAATCAAACTTACAATTTGTCAAAAATGTTAGGATGGGCTTTCTTGAGATTTTCTAGCAGCTTCTCCCACTCCTCCTTTAAATACTCAAGGGTTAATAGCTCTAAGTTTATTTGATCATGCATATCATATATGATTTTTGTGACTCACAACTCCTGGTTGGCAATCAAATTCTTTGCCAATGTCACATGTTTTTGCATCATAACTAAATATGGTAGTAATGTTTCCTATAGCTCAGTTACCTATTCTATGATCTTGTCCGAATATTTATTCAAATCTAGTCTCAACCACTGGTTTTGGAGAACCTTTGTGTAATGCATCCACAATGCATGTTTCTCGGTTGATAGACAATTTTCACTATTTGTTAGATCTTGATCTAATTTTTGCATCTTTTCACTAATCTTAGTAGTGAAGTGATCTAAAGTGCATAATTATTGTAGAATTGTAATGGCTTTAGATATAATAGTTTCTAATGCATTTACAAATTCAGATAGAGTTACCTTGTTTACTTCCACTACCTAACTAATTTTCTTAGTAACTTTATACTGTATCTTCTTTTTAGCTCGTTCTTCAAATTTTGGCTCGGCATCAATATCTGGTTCATTAATTTCCTTAGTGAGCACTGCAAGTTGATCAAGTATGGGGATTTATTCATGTATGATTATATCAAGAAAAAATTGCATCAAAATCTCCTTAGTGGTCTCTAGCACCTATTCACTTTTGTGTTCTTGCCTCAGCTTATCTTGTGCTGCCTTTTGGGTGCAGAGTTCACCATACCTTGTTAAAACTTTAGGGTCAAGTGCCCATGGATCATAATCAATAATTTCAATGATCTCATCAAGTGTCATGGGACCCTTGCTTCCTTTCTTCTTTTTCTTCTTCTTATCTTTGGTGCTCGATGAAGATGATAGTGTCAATGCTAATTGAGCCTTTTTCTTGCTTTCTTTCTTTGCTAGCTCAGTACTAGATGTGATGACTTGTGAAGGTTCTTTTGTAGTGACCTGATGTCTTTAGTAGAAGTTTCTACCATTTATGTTTCTATGTTAACTTCACCTTTTTCTTTTGCATCAGTGGTGTATTTAGGTGCATCACCTTGTGTTGTTCCACCACTATTCTTGGTATGTGTACCTTGCGTATAACCCTTATCTTCATTTGTGTCTGTAACCTACTGAGGTGTATTCTATTGTGCTTCAATCTCTATCTCAATTGATTGAACCAAAATAGGTTATTGGCCTAGTACCATTACTCGGATGACCTCAGTAGTTTCTTTGTCATCTACTATCTCGGTAGCTCCGACTGACCTATCTTCTTTAGCCTTATCATTGGGATCATCTTCAGTTATGTCATTTATTATGATCTTTGGATGTCCTTTATTTTTCAATAGATCAAGAATACCATCCAGTATATTGTCAACAACTACATCTTCAACATCAATTGGTTCTATACTTGGTTGATATCCCTTGATATTGATTGGATATGCAATGTCTATTGTCTCCTTGGTGTCCTTGATTTCCTCGGGTGGATTCAACAGTTTATTCCATATTTGGGTGTTCTCTATATCAAATTCCTTCAAATTTCCTTGTAGGATATTAAATGTTCATGCCTTCTTAGGAAATTTGTTGGCATACTGCTACATAATATCATTTATTTTCTCTATTGTACAATAAACTTTAATTAGAGTGAGACTTGCCTCTCTCATTTGTTTCTCAATGATAAGTGCATATGACCATCGTGTTGATATCTTATCAAATAATTTGGAGGGAATGTAAGTAGAAAATTCAACAGGAACTTGTTTGAATTTGATCATCATACCTATGATTTCTTCTTCAAGTTTATCATTATGCTGAGTAGTCAGATCTGCATATGCATGTATCTTAGGATGTCCTAACCATTTGGTTGTTTTGATTGCCTCTGCAATTTCATCAATGGTCTGTGGTGCTTGGTTCTTTACAACCTTAAATAGATCAGGATTGTTGTTAGAATCATCATTTTCATCCTTGATCCTCAAATATTTCTTTCTTTTTCTCAGTGCAGAATTCTCGGTAGTGCCCTTTTGTTTCCTTGTTTGATATGTGAATTTCATTGAGGCCCTTGTTATCTTTGCAATGCCTTTCTTCAAAGGTGGTGAATCTATAGTCACAATTGTGATCTTATCTTTGGTGGAGACTCAGTCTTTATTCTTTTTCCCCTTTTTTCCCTAGGTACCTCAACTTGTGCTTCATTAGACTCAATGGCATCAATATCATGTTTAGGTTCTTCATCTTGACCGACTGAGGTCTGCTCCTTAGTATCATCAACTAATTTGTCTAATTCTTTATCAGTGATAGAAAATTTTCTTTTTCAGGTCTTAGCTTTCTTAGTGTTTTTCCTGTCCATATTTTCAACTTGTGGACAAATAGATATTCGGGTTTGGGCTTCATCATAGGTGCCAAATCTCATAGCATTTTTGTCAACTAGTTCATTTAACAATTTGTCTATAGCTTCAGAAGCAATGTCAATGGCTAACTCATAATCCATTAGAGGTAGCCATGTTGTCCTTGGTTGTGCTTCTTTGATGAGATTAGTATTAGTTTCAACTACAAAACAAATTTCACCCTTGTATTTTTCTACCAACTACATTGGAATTTGAGTCCTCTTTTCCATCCTAGCTTTGAACTTAGAAAAATAATCATTCACGACAGGTTAAAAATTTGTGCCTAATCTTGTAATCAAATCACCGATTTGTAGTGTAATTGGTCGGTTGGTCTTCCATTTCATAGTACCGATGGAGGGGGAAATTTTTTGTAGGTAGAAGAATGTACATAAAATTAATGAACCAAACTTACAAGTATTCGACCGTGTTGATCTGATGGTTTTCATGTTTTCTTCAAGTTGCCTCTACAACATCTTGGTGAGCTCAAGTTGTAAACATTTCTTTACAATCTTGTAAGAAATGTCAACAACTCCAAACGCAACAATATTCTTTCTGCTAGAGTGGAATATCTTGTAACCAATAACATAAGCACTGAACCTAAGTTAAGGATCAACGATTGAGTTTATCTTTACACCTCTTCCATCCCAGTCATCTCTTGTAAGATTTACAATCTCGGTTCTTAGTGGGTGCCTTAGGGATTTTGATTTTTTAGATATTGGATACCCAATTACTGCGTGAATAACATCTTTGGCTATCTTCTTCAGTTCATCCAGAAAAACCTTTCCATCATGCACTCTTCTCAAAACAATGCATATACACTCGGTTCGAAATACATTCTAGAAATTTAGGAAATTTGTTAACCCTTTAACCTCTAGATGTTTATGATCATATTTTAAATTCCCATCTATGCATAGTGGTTGGTATATAGAAATAAGCTCAAAATCCCCTATTTTACCTATCTTATAGTGAGTGTATGCATGCACATATTGAACAAATAGAACCCTAGGCGGAATCGATGAAAATGGGCCTTTGTCATTGGGATGGGCTGCAACCTTTGAATGTATCTGATAGTTTGGCTCTATGCAAGTGGAGTTATTAACAATAAATTTTTTTTTCTCCTTCTCCATCTTTTCCTTCATAGTTCGAGATGAGGATGCCATGATTTTTCATTTAGGGTTTCCATGAAAGTGTTCAAATGACTTGGTAAGTACAAAATGTGTAACGAATAACCTCTTAGCTACTCAGAATAGAATTAGAATCTCTATAGATTTCTCAAAATACTCTACTTTATATTTTCTCTCAAATTCTCTCCTCTGCTCTGTGATCATTGTGTGAAAAAATGAGTTCACATTGATCAAATTAATAGAAAATAGCTTTAAGCGGCACAATAAATGCTTGTCACCAACCACTTGGTGGAAAAACATTATGCTTAGTTAACACTAACAATAATTTAGCTCGGTGAGTATACCAAATGCTCAGTTGCCATAGAAACTAGGTTGTGTCACACATTTTCACTGACTAGCATTACTAACTCGGTACATATTAACCGAATCAACTAGATCTAAGTAATAAAAAATATAATACCATAGTGCATCTTAATTCACGCTAATTTTCCATTTGTATAATGAATATAGGAACTGATATAAGATATAGCTTTGGAAAACATAGCTCCTTACCTACTTGAATTGCTCAGGTGGATATGGTGGAACCACCTAATCCATTGGATGAGGTGTCACCGATTGTTGTGCTTGGTCGTGCATTATCATTTGATTGTTTCCTCCACATTTGATTTTTGATCCTCATGATTTATTAAATTGTATATCCATTCCCATAAGTATTTATTCAGTCTGCAAAATCTCTTCGTAAGTGACCGACTTTGTGATAGTGAGAACATGCCATTCTAGAGTTTGACCAATTCCTAGACTTAGTTCACAATTGTCTCATACAATTTTTACTATATGTCCATATTTACCACTTGTTGTATAACTAACCCAAGTTTTATAATCCCAAGCATAAGAATTACCTTTCCTTCTTGGTTGATTTGCCTTTTTCTTATCCTTTAGGCTTCCAGATTTGTTGTGTATTATTCCTGCATGCTTGTGATGTATGACCATGGATGTTGCAATTTTGATAGTATTTATGAATGTATGGTTTCTTTTATGGTTTGTTCAACTTGGGTCTACACTCATGTGTCTGATGTCCATGCTTATTACAGCTATAGCAAATACCATTCAATTTAGGAGGGTTTCTAAGAATACCTTTTGCTTTTCTCTTGCAAACATTTGATGTGTGGCTTAGTTTTCCATGGTGATGGAAAGAGGGGTTCTTAGGCTTCAGACTTGAGTATAAATTCCTTTGTTCATCTTGATTTGATGATTCTCCTTTCTTGGTATACCCTAATCTAGTATTGTTGTTTAGTCTTCTTTGATAGTTCACAGATTCATCCATTCTCTTAGTACTTTCTTTAGATCTCTTAATCACTTCATTACGTTGTTGTAAAATCTTCACTTTATTTCTCAGTTTTTCATTCTCTTCTTTCAATACACCAATGTAATCTATTTTTCTTGCAAGTTCAGTATTCACTCAGTTTGCCTCATGATTCATAGCAACTACTTGATTGGTGATCTCAAAATATTGTTCAGTAAGTCTTAATATATTAGATTATTTTTCTTATAACTTTTCAGTCATCTTTCTTTTGTCATCAAAAATGATGTCTCTATCTTGCTCAACTTTCTTTGCATCGTTCAAGACTTCAAACATTCTAACCATTTGTGTATCATGACTGATCTGTAGTGCTTTCACTTGTTTAGTAAGTAGGTTTATCTCAAATAGCTTTGATATGATTCCTTCAAATGCATCAAATAAGCTACTAGATTCAGATCCAAATGTGTCAAATGGGTCATGAATCTCTTCTTCCTGATAATTAGTCTCACAACAGTGAAGTGCCATGTCCTTTCTCTTAATCAATATCTCCTTGACTTTCTCTTTGGATTCCTTGTATTGTTCGGAATAGATCTGGAACTGTAACTTCTGATTTTCAATAGTTTTATCAAGTGTATACATTTATATTGTAAGATATTTTCTCTTCAGCGATTAAAATTTCTAAACAAGAGAACAATCTCTGACACTATTTTTTGGGATAATGGAGAGGTGTTTATTGAGAGGGGAGGGGTGAATCAATAGCCTTAAAAACTTTTAAACTAATCTTTGTAACCAAATGTTCTATAATAACCGATTGAGTAGATGACATACACCAAACATGTAATGTCAATGCTGAAATGTAAATGGATTTAAAGTAAAAAATAAACATGCATGAAAATTAAGTACTCATGACACTAGTATTTTGGTATTGCAGAAAACTACTATTAGAAGGTAAAATTTCTGGTGGGGATGAGACCCACAAAACTTCACTATTGCAATAAATACAATAGCATGTTAAAGCTTACAAAGATTGATCACTTCTGATGATCTTACCTTGTTAGGAGTAAAAATGAGATCGATTAGATCTACCTTGTGAGAGGATTTAGCAACACAAAGTATGTGTGCACTTGGTTAAGAGATTTACATAAAGGTAGTTAAGTCTACCCTGTTTGGAGATTTTGGGGTCTATTACAATTGTTAGAAAGTAACAGAATTATGATCTGAAAAAATACAATCTCACTATTGTTGATACAGATCCTTTAAGTGCATATGAAATATATCACCTTACTATGAATGATAATACCTTCTGCTCTATTTTTCTCGGTAGCCTTGCCTTTGTTTTAAAAACTGATTACTGTAATGCAGTCTTTGTCCTAAAAAACCTTGTTTGATCTCTGATGTTCATAGTATGGCATCTACTTGATCATTACTTGATCAATCATACATTACAAATGACATCTTAGTATTAGATATATCAAAACTTATGACCTCATTAGGGTTTTACAATATCATCCCTAACCTAAGATCAATGGTCTACATAGTTTACCTTGATCATCTAAACATAGGAGATATAAACAATTAATATTGTGAATCTGTAATTAATGTTCTCCTCGTTCATTTTAAACCATTATCTAGGTCAGAAATATTTTTTTACCTAGATTGATGTGCCATAACAAACTTTTATGTGGCCTCTAGTCCACTCGGTAAATGTTGTCTCTCGGTGCTCGGTGTTGTCTGTGTATCTCAGTTATATTGTTGTTTAGTAAAGTTTGTCTACTCGGTAATCACTGTACTAGGTTAAATTTGTGCGTGATCAGTGCTTTTGATTAACTGTGTACTTAAGTGATTATACGAACTGGTCTATTTGTGACTTTGTTACCGAGTGTCCATTTGAGTACTTGAATACTAATGACAACCTTCATTGGTCATTTGGAGTAACAATGCAAATATTCTAGGGAAATAAATAGAATTACAATAATATAAAGGTTTACAATCCCTAGGATTGAGGACCTAATGGATTGTCTTGGTGGGGCTAAATAATTTACAAAGTTGGATTTAAAGAGTGGATACCATCAAATCCGGATTAAGGAAGGGGATGAATGGAAAATAGTCTTCAAGACTGGGTAAAAGTACAAACCTGTGTCACACTTTTATAAAGGAAAAGGTCCACAACAAGCAAATTGTTCAAATATAATGACATAAAAGTGACATTTTTGTTTAGAATTTGAGGATGGTGTAAAAGTGTGACTTATGAAATGTGTAAAAATGGATGAAATTTATGCCTAACATTTTTTAAAAAAATTGAACAATAATTGACATAATTTTTAAATTTTTGAAGTCCATTTTTTAATTGCTGAAAACTGCTAAAAATCTAGGGTCTAATTCCCACCAAACAAGTATATGAAAATAATCTATTTTTCCTCTGATTTCAAAATATGTTATAGATAAAATGTATAGCTAGTGCAGAAAATGTTATCAATAAAATGTTATAGATAAATATGTTATCTATAAAATGTTATAGATAAAATTTTTAAATTATTTTGATATGATTTACTATTTATTTATTGAGGCAACATCTTCTCAAATGTTAAAATACCTACTTGTATTTTGAAATTATAGTATATTAGATCTAATCAAAATACTATAAAATTTATATGAAAATAATCTTGGCTGTGAACTCTACAAAAGGGTATTTTTTATCTTTTATAAAAGAGTAGGGGTTATTGAAACATCTCTTTTCTGAAATAATTTTATTTCTTTTTTAATTGGACCCAAATTGGTATAAAACATGCATTTAATAGACATTTATAATTGGAAAAGTGTAACCACTTATCTAACTTAGCTAGAATGAATCTTGCTAGACCATATGTTTGACAAAATATAATTTTTAGTTAGAGATACTCAAATCTAGCTATGCTGATAAGTGGTCCTAAAATGTTACTCAAGTTTGTGCTTTTACCTATTACAGAAGGTCTATATGAATATCTTGTAATGCCATTTGGGCTTAGAAATGCCCCTAGAAAATTCACGAGGTTGATGAATGAAGTGCTAAAGGACTACATAGGGGTGTTTGTGGTGGTTTATTTTGATGACATACTTATTTTTAGAAATACTACGAAAGAGATTCTTGAGCATGTGAAGATTGTATTGAAGAGATTGCAAGAGGACCAGTTAGATATCAACTTGGAAAAGTGTGAGTTTCTCAAACAATAATTGGTATATCTTGGATTTTTGGTCTCACATGGAACTTTAAATATGGATGCTAGCAAGTTGGAAGCTATACTCAACTGGCCTACTCCCACATAGGGTACTATGGTAAGGAGTTGTCATGGGCTTTCCCAATTCTATTGGAAGTTTATAATTAGGGGTTTTAGTGACATTTGTACTCTAGTGTTGGATACTATAAAGGGTCAATTTAAGAATAAGTTCAAGTGGACTGAATAAGACAATAGGGGCTTTGAGATGTTGAAACAAAAATCAGCCACCCAACCCATCCTTGTGTTACCAAGATTTGATAAATTGTTTACCCTAGAGTGTGATGCTAGTAGCATAATAGTGGGATCTATTTTAACAAAAAAAGGTAGACCAGTAGCCTTTTATAGTGAAAAGTTAAATGAGACCAAGAAGAGGTATTCTTCCTATGACCTAGAACTATATGCACTAGTTCAAGCCCTTAGGAAATGAAAACACTATCTCCTACCTAAAGATTTGGTAGTATTCACTCATAACCAAGCTCTAAGTTATATCAATACCCAAGAGAAGTTAATTAATAGACATCTTAAGTGGATGGAATTATTGAAATCTCGTACCTTTACCATTAAGAGTAAAAATGGAGCAGATGAACAAAATTGTTGATGCATTGAGCTGAAGGTTGCTCACTATTTAAGAGGTGCATTTGCAAAGTATTGGAGTGGAAAGATTTAAGGATATTTATAAAGAAGATGAAGACTTCTAAAAGGCCTTTAAGGTATGTATGGAGTTCAAAAATCATTTCCATGGCTAGTTTGCAGATTAGATATTGCAGAATGGGTTCTTATTTAGGGGAGAAAAGTTGTGTGTGCCCAAGGGATCTATGAGAGAGAATATTATACATTAAAAACACAATAGGAGTATTAGTGGACATTTTGGTCTCAATAAGACCCTTGAATTGGTTCTGAGGTTCTCCTACTGGCCTAAGATTCAAAGGGGTGTGAGGAAGTACATAGAATAATGTATGGTATGTTAGAGAGCTAAGGGTATGACTTTAAATGTTGGTTTATATTAACTGCTACCCACTCCCAATGGGCCATGGGAATGTATCAGTATGGAATGCATTGTTGGGATACTAAGGACAAGCACTAGAATGGATAGTCTCTTTGTAGTTGTTGATACGCTCAATAAGATGAGCCAATTCATTCCATGAAAAACTACACATGATGCAAGTTACATAGCTCAATTTTTTTTTAGAGAGGTTATAAGAATTCACTGGTTGCCTCTTAGTATATTCTAAGAAAGAGATGTCAAGGTCATGGGGAATTTATGGAAGAAATTATGGAAGAGGCTAGGAACTAACTTATCATTTGGGTCATATTATCACCCCTAGATAGATTGCCAAACAGAGGTCATAAATAGGGTCTTAGGGAAACTTCTAAGGTTCTTAACATAAGAATATGGACAGGTGTTGGATCAAGTCCTACCAAAGGTAGATTTTTCTTACAATGAAAGTGTAAATAGGACAACTACTAAGAGTCCTTTTGTAGTGGTTTATGGCATTCACCCAAGAGGAATTTGCAAGCTTAGAGAATTGGGAAGCATGGAGGGGAAGAGTGGACATGTTGAAGACTCACCCAATCAATGAAAGAAGTGCATGAACAAGTCAAGAAGACACTCATAGTGGAAACACAATGATTAAAAACCAAAGTGGATACAATGGAAAAATGAGTTACACTTTGCAGTGAGGGATTTAGTAATGGTGCATTTGAATACATCCAAATTGAAGACAAGCCTACCTAGCAAGTTGTTGATGAAAATGATAGGTCCATGCGAAATCTTAGAAAAGTATAGATTAATTGCTTACAATGTTGATCTACCTCTAGAATTGGAAATCTCACTAGTGTTCAATGTTTAGGACTTAGTGGAGCCCAAAGGTCCACTACTAGAGGGGATATATATTATCAATGTTATGGAAAATATTATAGTGGATGTGCCCTTACCAGTTATGATCAAGCCACAGACAAAAATGGTACTAGACTCTAGAATTAAAAATAAAACTAGACATGGTCTGTACATGGAACATCTCATCAAGTGACACCATCTTCCCGATGCAGAGGATAAATGGTTTGCAGAATCATAGTTTAAGAATTTGGGAATAGATCTTGCGTTGTTGACTCCAGATGTAACTTGATTTCTTTATCAAGCGGGAGCATGGTGCAGTAACACTTAGGGTCTCTGGCCCTAATTTTTTTTTTTAAAGTCCTTCAATTGGTTTTGATTCTAATTAGGTAGTTTAGGATGGTTTCAGAAGGGTTTGGTGTGTTTCTATTTAGCTTGGTTTAGAGTTAAGTGGATTTTGGTCCAAGTGACCCTTGTAATGTCCTGATGGACAAAAATGGGACAATTAATGTAAATGAAACCTAGGATGAATAGGGGGTAATATTTTGGGTATTTTGGTTCTAGGAATTTGGTTTTGACTTGGTGGGACACATTCATGGTGTCAAATTTGTAAATATGCAAAAGTTGACAAAGTTGCAAATTGTTGCTTGAGCAACATTTGCAACTTTCAAAATTTTGCTCGACAACATTGTCCAAAAGATGCTTTTTGCCCAAATTCAGTTATGGTTCAGTTTCAATGGTTGTACTATGTCAATGTGATCTATTTAAGTACTTCTATGGCCTTCTATGAAGGTTGTCTTGTTTATGGTTACATTTCCAAGAAATAGAAGATCAATAGTTGATTGTACTATCACAGTTTTCATAATTTTAATTGAGAAGCATTGTAAATGGATTAAGAAATTTGATTTTGTGTATTATATGGATTTAAGTTTTTATTTAATTTCTTTTCAAGCATTTACTCTATATTTTGATTAATTTTTTGAGTGTTAATGTGTAAACAATTCCTTACTGATTGTTCCCTGCCAGTGAAGGAGTTTGTCTTGTAAATATGGTCCTTTGTTGGATCTTTATGGTCCATAGAGGATGGTAAGTGGACCCTTTGTACATTATTTTATCTTTTTTATAGGTTCTATAAATGAGGTTGGTTATTTTTAATGTCTTGCCTTAGGCGAGACTACTAGTGCCCTACTAGGAGCAAGAAGATAAAAAAAATTGTTTGAATTTAGGGTTGGATTTACAAATGTAATCCAATGCATGGGGAGTAGTATTTACAAGTTGATGAGGCACTGGAAGAAGTGGTGGAGGTTGATGAATCCATCTCATCCAATTTTATGGTTTTTTGCATCAATTAGCCCTATTTTTAAGGACTCGGTATCAAAGGGTTTTGAAGTACTTTACAGATAGTTTGGGATCCCCTAACCCTAGAAATATCTTAAGTTTTCCAAAAAGGTATTTAGATCAAATATTATTTTTATGGATTTTTTGTGAATTTTAAGAGTTATTGGGATTAGGATCCTTGTTAGGGGCTACAAGGAAACACTAGCCCTACTCCTTAAATTAAGGACCTCAATGAGTTAATAATAGAACTATGGATCTAAACCTTTAAGAATGGAGTCATTAGGTAGTAATTAGTATAATTCCTACCTTGCAAAGTGTATGTTAAGAACTTGATTAGGTTTGGTGGAATATACCCTTGTAGGTTCAGTGAAGTGGGAACTCTTTGTTGGTAGTGAGGTTCTTGGAGTTACAAAAAAGAGAACCAAGTGTTCTACCCTTAGGATAGGGATGGAGAAGAAGCCCTAGTAGGTCTAGAGAAAATACCTAAGAGTGATTCAAGTTGACTTAGTGGAAGAATCTCCCTATCTCTATGCCTTTAACAAACTTGATATTTGGCTCGCACAAAGATCATAGACCCACTTTCACTCATTTTTTGTGAGAAAGAATATAGGGGAAATCCAATTTAATGTTGGGAAAATAACACAAATTAAGAGGAACATAACACAGGATCCTAGTCACACAAGATTTGGGAAGAATTGTCCTGGCTACCTGCATATTATGTCACGGATCGTGCAGGGAATCATGAGAAAAATGACACAAAAAGACACCAAACATTACCTTTTAACATTTCATTTATGGGAATGTACAATTTCTCTTACCTTGGTGCATATACTGTGTATGATTCACACATGCATTTACTGACATGGTGAAGTATACTCCAAACTTTAAAAATCCCAAAGCATAGGTAGCATACACCTCAACCTACGGAAGGAGCTTGAAAAGAATGGTGGCATAAAATTTAGTGTTTAATCTTAATTACAATGTCATTGTATAAAAAATGTGATCAATAACGTGTGTTAGTTGAATTGAATTTATATCCCTTGGAGCCCATGAATATTGCCACTATCAACACCTTCTTAAATTCAAATACTTCATCAATGTGGCAACATCTACACATTAAATCTTGCTATCAATTCCACCCTGTAGGAAAATGCTTCATCACCCTTACGATGCACCCCTTAAATATGGTAATCAATATTCAAATGCGCTACACATTTAGAGGGAACAAGCCACACATTTTGGTTTCAAATTCTCCAAGTGTGCACCAACTGAAGGATTTTACATCAATTTAAGTCGTCATCTTGGATTACTTATCTTATCTCTTTGCAATTTGATTTTAAATCCCTTCTATAAAATAGGTAGATATCAACATATATAATTAATAACATCTGATCATATCACTAAACCAACAACATTATAAACTTAGATACCTCTAGCACCCCTTACATTCCTTTAATCGGGGTTGACATGTCATTTTTATTTTTTCAAGATATCTGCAAACACTTGAAATGCACGAACTTGATCCATTTCACTATTGAATTCCACCTAACCTTTATCATATGCCAGATTTGTTGGAATAATGATACATTTGGCATCAGTGAATGCACTTAGTGAAAACACTTATTCGGTTTTGAATGCTTACCGAGCTCATCACTCAGCCCACAGCCTATACCGAGCATTCAGCAAAGCTCACCGATCAAANAGTTCAAACCGAGCAGTAAGGCAGTCACCGAGCATATGAGAAGAACAGCAGTTACCGAGTAGACGGTAGTCACCGAGTCATCAGTCGATGACAACCGAGAAGTCAGTTTCTACCGAGTCATCAGTGGTTACTGAGTGACAATGTATTTACCGAGTCACTACAGCTACCGAGTTCCAAGCTACACTTCGGGACTAGTATGGACCGAGCTTCTACTCTTACCAAGAGCATGATGATGCCGAGTACAGTAGTGGATGCCGAGTATCAGAAGATCACCGAG
>MU226838.1:3096982-3113278 GCA_018584345.1 Thuja plicata | reverse complement strand
TCTAAAGCCTTCAAAACTGAGTTCAAAGTTTCTGTACCCTGCTGCCAATACCGAAAATTTTCAACATCTTCCAATATACACTTGATCTGGCAATGAAACTTTACTGGCAGACTTATATGACCAAAATTAACCTCCAAGAAAGAAATAAGATCATTCTGAGCACATACGAAAATTACCAAAAATAGTAACTTTCCATAAATAGCAGCTCTGCACAAAATGGCCCTTATTGAATACAAAAATAGAAATATTTTTGGGTGATGCAAGATTTCTCTTACACCCAGGATGCTCTTGCATCACATTCACTGAAGTAATTAATCCAATCCTTGAAGAAAAAGAAACAAAAGATAAAAGTAGAAAATGTGCATGAATAAACCCAAGCAATCTTTGATTATTTGAATTTAAAAGAGTATTACATTTCATCCATGGTGATAGTCCTAGAATAAAATATATTCATGAAGCTCATTACAAAATACAGAGATACCTCACACTAAATGACTAACAGTTATACTTTCCCTAGCTCTACATTTTGTTCAAAGATCCTTCATGCCTTGCATTTCTTTTAGTAATTTGAACCTAGAAAAAATCTTCTTTCTTTCTCTCCATGAATTCCCTTTTATAGGAACAAGGGAGAAAAACAAGATTTTGGGTAGAAGAGACACAAGTAACAAGCCCATAGGATCACTTGTGACTTTTGATACATCAATATTTTCAAATATCTCTCGAAAAGTCTTCGTGTTTTGGCGTATGTGATCAATAATGAAACATAACTTCAATTATATGTTTATATAAATAAAAATTTCATGATTAGTGCCACCATCAGCCTTGAATTCTTCCCGATGGACTGTGAGGTGTGTTGTCCTGAGCTACAGAGCATTTCCTTTCCAAGTCAGAGAATTTCCCTTCCTAGAAAGGAAAACTAAGCAAAGGAAAAGGGAGGCATTCCTCAAAACTAGAGGTGGAGCTCCAACCTTTATGCCCAGGATTAGAGAGAGTGGAAAAAAGGTTCATAGGGAAACTTATAAGGATGATAAGTGGTTGCAGCTAAAGAGCTAGTGCATATATGACTGGTTGTGGCTTTAAACTTATCCTAAAACTATTTCTTCCACCCTCTGGAATCCTCGCTACTTCCCTAAGCCTACCAAACATGGATAGGAGAAAGTGGAACAACCAAGAAGGGCCCAAATAATGGAAAAATGGGTTTCAATAACCCTATGATTATTCCTATCATTTTCAAGACTCCTCTGATTATAAAAATACTCACCTAGAAGAAAAACCATCTAGTATCAAAGAGCTTACAATGATAATTTTCACAACACTACTTAGCCATCATTATTTTCTTGATTTAAAACTACCTCACAAAGCTATGAGGTCTCTATTATTTTCTACCCAGTGAGTCACCACCCTGCTATGTTTATAATTAAAAAATAATTTACTTGGTGGTGTTTTCATTTTAATAAAATTCCTTAAAGCTTACTAATTCTATCAATCCTTTCAATCATACCAAAACACACCAATTCAGAGCTCTCCAATATAAATATTATTAAAATTGATTTCCTTTCTTCAAAATTTTCTCAGGTACAGTTGCTTGATCTTTTGCATCTTGCAAAAATCTCTGACAAATCTGCAACTACTTGATCTTGATGGCATATCACAGTTATATCAACATCAACCCAGACTTTATCCTCATCCTTTTGCATCACTGGAATTTGGATGCACATTACCATGGAATTCAGACCCCTTTGTGATTAGTCAAAAAATCTATACTTTACCTCTTTCTATGTTGACAAAATAATGCCCTATTCAATGGTTACTTCCTATGCAACAATGACCAATGAATTTAGTCATCTTTTTTAGAATAATGTTTGAAACTTCAACATTGATTTCCCTATAGACTAGCACATCCAAAGAAACTCATTGGTCAAATTGAATTTTATTGCCACAGTGGCAAGAGAAAACCCATCTCAATGAATATGAAGGCTCCAAGTCAATACTTCATCATTACCTATTTCCACGGTCTTTCAATCAACCTTGAATCATAAAAGGACATGCAACGACATCTCACAGATTCACAATCATTAAAAATCCCAACAACTTTGATCATGAGTTAATAACAACCATCGATGTTAGCTAAATTTTATATGACAATTAGCACTGTAGGCCCTTCCCTTTACTTTAAAACTCGAGTAACTTTAATATTTAGACATAAGATCACCACTCAAATGTGTGTGTGCAAAAATATGGTCCCATTAGTAGCACGAAAGATAACAGACTATAAATCACAACTACAGGAAAGAAAGAGCACAAACCTTTAACCACTTGATTTCTACCAGGTGTCACCTTCTTCAGTATTCATGATCAAATAGTGATGTTGTGGAATTTTTTTGTATTTCCATCCCCTTCCTCTAATCAATTATCTTTGGTTTTATATTTCCAAAAAATATCCTCTTTTGATAGAACATCTTCATAATCCAGAAATAAGTCTAACTCCTTAATGAAGGTTTCTAGAGACATTCCATTTTCGATCACTTCATCATTATAGCTCCAGAAACTCCTCTATTTTAAATTTTTTTTTTTTAAATTTTTTTTGAAGTGGGGCTTATTCCATTCATAAGCCTACTCTTAGAATTTATTAATTTGGACATAAAGAAAAAGTACTTTGAGATCACAAAAAAAAAATTGTTCAACCATGCTTCTAGAAGGGTCATAATTTTTTCACCCTTATAAGATATTTTCTCCAATTTTAAAAAGATACCTATAAGGTCTCTCATCACCCAATATAGAAAGTGTTATGAGATAGTCATTGGATCTTGAAAAAGGAAGAAGGTCAACTTCCAGTACTAAGGGGAAGGAAGAAAGGTCAAGCCCTCAAAGAAAATTCTATCAAGTTGCTTGACAATGTTGTTAAATCTGGGAGGTATCTGTTGCTCCAAGTGAAAATGTCCCCTAAGGATCAATCTCATGAAGGCCATTTCTATTAACCCATTTCCTATAATCTTTCTGAGACTGACCTACTATTCATAAACCTCTCCTCTTATCTTGACTACATAGAATATCATTAAACTCTCTTCCAAATTTTTTATGCATATGGGGATAATGATAAAAAAAACTCATCAACCTCTGCCGAAAGGTTCTTCTTTTCTAGGAAATAAATTCAACAATAAGCATTGACCAAAAGGAAATTATGATTTGTAAGAAAACTTATCTATACCCCAGTCCATTGATTGCCTGTTTCAAGCCTCTCAAAGTTAACCACCTCTAAATTTCATATGATTGCCAAGCATCCTAAAGCCTCTTCTATTTGCACTACTTCAACTTTCCCATGCTTAGAACTCATGGTGAAAGCCTCCATTTCTCCTCAACTAAGTTTAGATTATTGTATTAGAACTATTTCTACCCTGGTAAAGCCTATCCTCCCTTGACCAAGTTCCTCTTTTTAGGGACATTTAGGCCCCTAAAATTCAAAAATAGGATCCCAATGGCTCCTTAAGAAGGTAGCTACCCTTCCCTACTTTCAAAAGAGATGTTATTTTGAGCTACCCCTTAGCTACCCCATCTTTTTTCTTTTGTTTTGATAATGGTTTCCTTCTAAAATTTTTGATTGAATCCTTTCCAAAGAAAGGTATGGTTTTTTTGGATGGTATCTTGAGGATAGCTACCTTCTCTTTATTTATGGAGACAATATCATTTCCTACGAACATGAGATCAATCCCCTAATTTTCTATTTCCCATTTTTCTATCAACTCTTGCAGAGCGATTTGATTTCTCCTCATCCCCTCACTGGATATTTTCCAACTTCTTCTCCAAATACCTATTCTCTTCCTCAACGATGGACATGATCTCACAATTAGCCTCACATTTTGAAATCCATTAATTTGACAAAGACTAAAAATTGTCTATTTCTGCATCTACCTAAAAGATCGGTTTACTCCCTTCATTGCCTAAAATTGGATCTAGAACAAGCCAACTTTTTCTGCATCTTTAATAAGTTGAAGATAGGGGGATTTTATGTTATCCTTCCTAATGCTAGTAACGGTGACACATGTCACTTCATTTAATTAAATATTTATTGTTTCTTTGAGTAGAGAAACTTCCTTCATTAGCCCTAATAACTCCTTTACAACTTTATCATGCATTTCCTTCTCTAAGAACTAGCTATCTATTTTATCCCTAGCCACCACCTTTGTTGATTTAGTCTTTGTAGGATCCTCTATATTCTTACTAGTGCCACAATGTTTTCTCTTTTTTTCTATTGGCTTCCATTCATGTATATGTAGATATTATATTTTATAAAGTTCATGAAATTGAAACATAGACATTTTATTACAATAATAACAAATAAATTATAACTTTTCACTTGTATTTAGTAATTGAAAATATATAGAATATATAATCATTATTCAGCTTAAAAAGATAATTATGTAATAGTATCACCAATCTTATTGATTACTTCAAAATAAATAAAAAACATATTTTAATTTTTTACTTGTATTTAATAATTTAAAATATATAATAATTATAGAGCCTAAAAACATAATTTTACAATAATATCTTCAATTTTATCCAAGTTGGCCTAGCGGTGGAGGACTTGTGCTCTTAAATGGAAGGTCACAAGTTCAAATTCCACTAAGAGGTAGGGTATGTACTGCAATTTTACTAATATCTTCAAAATAAATAAGAATTACTTTTCTTATTATCTTCAAAATCAATAAAAAACTAATTTCCTTATATAAGGACAATAATTAAAGAATAAATCTCCTTATATAATGACATCATCATTCTTATTTGCCAATCTTCTGTCTAACAGTAGAAATTTCTAATTCTCACTCCTCTCTCAACAGCTTTCATTGGATATAAAGTTTCCTGTTTCCAAAAAAAATTATTTCAAGATGCTGTTTCTAAAGGCACTGTCTTATTTGTGCATGTCTTACACCTCTTCGCAACTATAAATGAAACTGCAGGGCCAAGACAAAGGCTAATGTTGCTTTCCCTCTTCACTTCTCAGGCAATATTTTGGTCTCCATTTTGTAACGGTGGTTTACAATATTGCAGCTTAAAGCTATTCTCCATTACAATTCTATTTTATGCAATGAAGATCTGACAAACTCTCTGTCGTTCTTAGCAGTGATCGCTCTGCGTTAGACTAGCTGGCTACTGGACTTTTGCAAATCAATGGCTCTTTGTCTACTGAATTATTCAATATCAATTTCTTTTGTATTTTTATTGTAGGAGATTGTCCTGTACTGCTTCATCTGCTGAAAAATTGCAGTTTACTTTGTGGGTGCCTTAATTTTACCCATATAGATGTATTTACTCTGCATGCACAGAACTTATTTTGTCTGCATGCCGAGAATGAGGCAAAATATAGTGCATAGGCTAAATATTTAAAAAAAAATAGAATTTAGTAAAAACTTTAGAAAAATAATTGATTTGAGTGTGTTATTATATTTCTTAATTTACTGTTTTCTTTTTAAATTATTGTTTTCAAATAAATATTCAATTTCAGATTTAATGTAAACATATTATTAGAATTTGTTTCAAATAATTTCATCTGCTGGAAAATTGCAGTTTATTTTGTGGGTCTCACTTTTACCTAAGTAGAAAGCCCGTTACGAGATGTATCTACTTGCATGCACAGAATGATCTAAATTATGCATAGACTAATTATCTTTTTTAATTAGTATTTAATATAAAGTTAGAAAAAGAATTGATTTGAGTGTTATTACATAGTTCTTAATTTACTGTTTTCTTTTCAATTTATTGTTTTTAAATTGATATTTAAGTTCAGATTTTATATATATGGGTCTTGGAATAACTTGTACACGCAAGAAATCTTATAACAGCATCTTGTACATGTTTGAGATCTAGATGCAATACATTACATATGAGATAATTTCACATTTGTGATTGCATACAATTGTCTCTCATTGCTAATGGCATGAGGATAACAGATTTTGATGCTCGCTTGATTCAATTCGCATACTAATGCATTCGACTTATAAATTGTTGTACTATGAGACAATATTGCTGTCTAATATGAAACAACGGGAAAATTCATATACCATTGTCAAATTGCCAGATTTGTATATTCTAAAACAAGACCGATCTGAGATGTATTATACAAAACAGAAAACAATTGGCATCACAAGGAATTATAATAACTGAAATCAACCAACGGCGGGAGTCAATAATCGTTAAAGAGAACATAATTCTACCTAGGGTTTTCTTTGATCTTCGAATATGAAACCTAATCTTACTGTGTGTGCCATATGCATGGATTTGCAGTTGCTCAAGGACTAGTTAACTTATCAAACTTCCTTTTCGGAGCACGCGGCATACTCTGTTTCTGGGGTGGAATCTTGTGAGGCGGGTACATCTCGGAAGCCTGCCATGCGTCAAAAACATACCTCCGAACAGCATCCGCCAGACCCACATCCTCTGGCATTCCACGCTCACCATTCTTCACATCCTCCGCAATCTGCCTGAAATCTTGGGCACAGCTTTTGCAAAAGTTGATAATGTCACAATGAAGAGTACAATCGGGAAGCCTTGCACCGCCCTTATCCAACTGCCGTTTCACGAGCGCACTGGCGCATTGCAGCTCGTTTTCACCGGGCCTGAAGGGCGCTTTACCGGGGTTTCGTGTTGCGTCAGCAAAAGTTTTGAATATGTGACTGAGTACAGAGTACGCAACAGCGGCCTCAACGTCCGTTTTGAAGCTCTTTATGTTGATATTCTCACTTGGCACTTTTGAAACCAACATAACTTCTTTGGGCTTACGCATTTCGGCAAAGAAACCTGAGAACTTTCCGGTCTCGGCATTATATTTCCGGCGCACGCCGTGGAAATGTGATCTGCGCTGCGCTGCATTTTCTTTCGAGATCTTCGCCTCTAATTCATCCGCCGCCTGTTGCATTAGGGATTGTAATTCTGCTTCTGCTTCTGCTTCGGCTTCTACTAGTGTTTTGGGGTTTTCAGATGTTCTCCCAGCCATTTCCTGTATCTCTCGCGTTGAAGTAGCACCACCTTCCAAATCCATTTCTTCCTAGAATGACTTCCAGACAAACAAGATATAAGCCTCCCGAACCAAAAGTTTGGAAAATACTTTCAATAGACAAGAAGCTATGAAACTGGAATCTGGTTCCAGTGAGAGAATGTAATTAATGACAGAGTCGTGCTGCTGATAGTTGTAGACAGACAAACCGAATAAGCAGGCGATTTTGTTCTTTAATCCAGAAAACCATTGCATCAAGGCAAGCAAACAAGCCAGAGATTAGTCCCATGGGAAGATACTTACAGAATCATACATAATCAAGATTTCCATCTATTCGGTGCACTAAACCTTCTTACAAACATCCCAATTAACAAACCATAAACACAAAAGGACTTTGTATTGAAAACTATTCATAGGAAACTAAATCAAATCTGGATTTGAAGATGTAAATAATGATAAAAGTAAAACAAGTTTAGATTACATACTTATAACCCTCTGTCTTTCAAGCTTTCACTCTTTCAACAACTTCCTTAAGAACAAACTCAACTATCAAATTACTTTAGAACTTCAAAATCTGCTCACAACATCAACAAAACTTTCTTTAAGACTCTGCTTATATATCTGCTCTCAAGTATAGCTGATTTATTCTAATAAATCTGGTGTTATGATCAATTGTCAAATGAACTTCAAGTCACCTCTATTTATACACCTTCAACAATTTTTTTTTTTCTTGAAAAACTTCTATTAGGTCGGCCAAAAAGCAATCCGCAAAAATAGGGCGTCTAAAAAGGACCACAAAAAATGGATCCACCCAAAAATACATTAAATATTGTCTAAAATAAAATATTTTGTTTTTGCATTAAATGATTGGTCCTTGGACATTAATGACAACAATTTTTATTTAGATTGGCCCAACCAAAAAACACATGAAGATATTGTCTAAAATGAAATAATATTTATTGCATTACTGATTGGTTAATGAAAACAAACTTGGCAGCCACCAATGACATTTTTTCTTTTTGAACTTCTTTCAAGTTGGCCCCACCAAAAAACACATGAATGACAACATACTTCTCACCTTTGAAACCAATGACAATTTTTATTTATTTAAAATGCTTCTCCAAAAAAGGCCATGTTATAACTATTTGTTTATATAACTTTTCTTCACTTTTATCCAATAATAAAATAGTAGTTAGCAAATTTTTTTAGTAATGATTGTACAATGTAAATGTACTTGTGGTATATTTTATCTAAGAAAAGCTCATTAGTGACAATAATAATCAATCTCTTAAATATTCATAATGGTTACCTTCCTCACCTTAATAGTCATATTATTCTTTTATGATGGTTTAGTCATTTTAATTTTCAATTTTTTTCTAGTTTATGAATAATTTAATAATTGAGATATTTAATCTATAATTAGTAAAATATATATTATATATAATAAATATTTTATTTTTAATAAAGTTTCTAAATTTATATGTTTTATTTGGAAAAGATTTTAAATCAATAATAATATATGATAAATTATATAGTAACTTTTTCTTTGTGATAAAAATAATATAAAAAGAATAAAATAATTATAAATTAGTAATATATTCAAAAATATCATATTAATTAAGAATTTTTCTAAATTTTATGTTTTATTTTGAAAAAATTAAAAATTAATATAAATATATATTAAATAATATAAAAACATGTATATTGCATACTAATATTTAAATTAGTAAAGCATGGTTCTAAAATTCATATATTTTGTTTTAAAAATATTTTAAATTAATTAAATATATAATAAAAAAAATAGAAATATACATATTATAAAATAGCATATATTTATCATACATATATATTTATGTTATTAAATAAAATAATATATTATCTATAATAAATTTTGAGAATTTATTAATAAATTGAAGTGTCATATTGACGGTTTTATAAAATTTTAGCTTGTCAATCCATACAGTCCAATAAATTTTTAGCCTATTCAAAAAAGTACTGAAGTCTTGTCCTTCTGGGTTCCTTGGCGGGCTGTCACATGTGGTATTAGAGCCCTGCGTTGCTACACTGGGAACTCTGGGACTCATAAATCACCTATGCTTATCATTTAAGTACCTTAAATTTCTTTCTTATTGATGTTAAAATCATTGATTGTGAATTTGAACCTTGGATTTGAAACTATATTGTCTCTATACTATGCTACAATATTGTTTAAGATTGAAAGAGTAAGTCTATTTTGTGAGGGTTGAGTTGTCAGTTAGCATTTACTTATGTAATTTAGAGTTGATATTTTTTCACACCTTCTGAAAACAATCTTGTATCCAAATAAATGGCTTCTCAAATGTTAGTGACATATTAGTAAATTGAAATCCAACATTTATAACATTTTTTTCTTATTCTTTCTATTGAAGTACTCAGCTTCCTATAAACTCTAGTAATCTAAAATGTGTATAGTTGCTAATTATATTCTTCAATTCTATGTGTATTATATCCTTTTGTCATGAATTTTCTCTCTATAGGTTAGAAGGTTATCACAAGCACGTGAAAGGGTGTGAACTCTATTTTTTTTTCCTTAAATGCTCATTGACCTCAAATTTTGTTATGTCCTAATTTTTTTATACTAGTGAATATGCTATCCATAAGGTATTTATCAAGAAATTGCCTGATATTTATAAAAGAGCTAGAAAAGTTGTATCGTTGAGGTAGCACTCACTTTTATTCTTTTGCATGTAATTAAAATATTTAAATGATTAATAAAGTAGTTATTAGGTTCGTACTTTTACAAAAGTTAAAAATTATGCATCATATTGAAATTTTGAATTGTTTCTCTCATTATCTCTTGATCTATGGATGAAAGACATTATGGTATACTAAAATATCCATAGAAAGATAAATTTAATACCAGGTAGTATGAATATTAGAAACTTATGAGTTTAAAAATGTTATAGTATGGATGAAAATTAAGTAATTTTGTGCTTTTGCACAATGAATATGGTTGATGATGAGTGTATGAAATATTTTTCTTTTCTCTCTCCACTGCCCTTTTGAAATAGGAAATTGAAAAGAAAAGAACAAATTATACCTTCATATTAAATGTATCTTTCCCTCTTCACTATAAGGAATAAGTTTAAAAGACTAAAATTGTGTAAGAAAAAAAATGTTCCATTAATATCTTAGGTAAAGCTTGTATATATGCTTAATTAGAAAACCCTTGGGTAAAGGTCCTATGTCCCTAAGGTTTTAACATAAATAGGTTATAATTCACATTATTTCAAAAGAAGAAGTGTTTAACTCTTATTTTTGTAAGAGATATATAATTTTGGCATGTCATGTTAATAAGTATGAAAGACAAGTTCAACAAATGTAATCAAGCTAGTATAGGGAAGAGTATGCATAATGTTGTTTAAGTGTTTTACAAAATGAGTATTTAAGAAAGGAAATAGATTATTTATCCTAACGGTTGAATTGGAATAGTCATACAATTGATTTTTATTAAATAGCTAAGATCCTAGATAACTATTATAAAAATAAATTTGTGATCAAAGGCCCCCCAAAAAATACATGAAGATATTGTTTAAAATAAATTATTTTTTTTGCATTAAATGATTCACCCTTTGACATTAATAAAAAAAACTTGCCACCTTTGGGACCAATGAACATATTCCAACAAGTAACACTTTTTTGAAATACTAGTTGTACAATAGATGCACTTGTGATATATTTTGTATAGTGGCCCTTTAACATCAACAAGAACAATCTTGCCACCTTTTTAGTCCTATAACTATTTTTTTAAGTAATATTTCTTTGTTTTAATCCAATAAAAATAAATAGTTAGTACATTTTTTAGTAATGATTGTAAAATTTATTAATTAAATAATTTTTCTATTTAATTAATTATTTATTCATGGCTCCTCTATCAATTAAATAATTATTTAATAATTTATTTAATTAATTCTTTATTCATTTTCTCTATTTTTTTTGTATTATATATAAGGAGATCAAAAAATAACTGAATTGTCCAGTTAAGTTACATCAGAGAGTATCAAAAAATAGGAGGCCCAACCTCACAACACCAGATCACATCAGAAAGTATAAGTAAAACCAAGTAATACAAAACAGAGCAAGGCGCTCAACAGAAGACTAGTGCAAAATATCACTGTGGGTTTCAACCCACGTAGTCCAGCCCATAGAAGCCTCCATCAACACAATATTTTTGAGTTCCTAGATTTGCCTCACCATGAGGTTCTGATCCTTTTTTCATTTGAGGTTCTTTCTTATTTCCTTGTTGAGCTTCTTGCAGGCCTTGTCAAACATCTGGTAATCCTCCATATTCCTTCTCTAGTCATAGCCATGCTTGAGCTCGTACAAAAAGAAGGTGACATATCCATTCTTTAGGAACCTTTTAAGTTTCTCCTTGTCCATCATCATAGTAGTATGGACATGCATAAAAGTTTTAAAATGAGTGAGTTTAAGAAATGACTTAGTAAGAACCCTGGGGTTGTTCTGATACTTTTCCTCATTCCCGCACTTCCAAATCAGCCAAAGATTATTAGAAGAAAGGATATTCCAAAAGAGATTAGCATATTTTTAAGACCAATAATATTCCCAGTGATAGTTTCCATAATATTCACATTTATAGGATAAGTAATGCCAAACATTTTCCAAATTTTTTTAGCAAAACTGTAGTCCAAAAGGACATGTCTGTGAGTTTTAGGAAGTTTACATAAGCTACAATACTCATTCATGTGATTATATTTTCTAATCGGAAGTTTTTCAAGAGCAACCAACCATTTAAAACATTTAATTTTAGGTTCAATGGTACCTTTGCATAGAAAATAAAAAAACTTATTCCAAGTTTTGATATCAAGGGAGGAGTACCAAACAGAGTTAACATAGTCGATGATGGACTTATTATTTCCAATAACAATGTGTATTGTTAGAATAGTCCCAAAGGATAACTGAGAGGGGGGGGGTGAATCAGTTATCAGCTAATTTAATTCTTTTCTCTTATTAATTCTAGAATACCATAAAGTAAATGCACATTCAGAAAACACAATAGACTACACCACAATTTGGTTATGGGGAAACGAAATGGTAAAAACCCCGGTGGGAATTAGCACCCACAATGAACTATACTTGTTTATAATAAAACCTATTAGAATATCTTACAACCTTGTTAGGAGTTGTTCTTTACAATGCAATAAGTATAGTGACCTAAGTAAGGGTCTGACCCTGTTAGGAGTCTTTTACAAATAGCCCTGTTAAGGGTGAGGACTCACTATCCAAAAGATCATTGCTTCAATGGTGAAGGCTACAACCTTTTGTAGAACAAATATGCACTATATCTGATGATGAACTGTAGAGTAGACTTTCTGTCTTGATCAGTTCCAATGTAATGTAATCTTCCACTGCTTCTTCACATAGATCCTTGATGAATGAAACATAACTGATATTCTAGTCTTTACTTTTTCTGTCTTTTTTCTTATCATTGACACTTAGCGTTCATAAATGAACTACTATAAGTATCTTCCTCAAAGTATAAGGTCACAACGGCTGAGGGAAACCCTTCACTAACTTCCTTATCAGCTTAACTAAGCACGCAAATAGGATTAAGATTGCGCAACATGAACTAAATAGACACGACGCTTCACTGAGTCAACTCCACCAAATTATCTCAAACAACATGATCCAGATGAAACATGACAAGCGCTCTTAACCAAACATGGTTAACTCATAACTAATCATGAATATAAACACGCGTATCCTGAAGATAGGTGAAACTCAAGAACCAATGCTAATACATCGGCTCTATATAGATGATATACTAGGTATAATTTGTTTTCAGCTGAGTTCTGCTTGCTTCTGAAAGATCTCCTTACATGCTTTCCCATAACACATTCCCTGGACATTGTGTCAACTAGTTTTGCAACACTTGGAAGGTCTCTAACTACCTTGACATTTCTTATCTTTACTATATTGTCAAAATTGATATGACAGAGTCTCTTGTGCCATAACCAACTATCATCTACTTTTGCAACAAAACAACTTTCATCTTAATTGAGCTGAAAAACATTACCGTTTGTTTTTGAGCCTGATGTAATCATGTCTCCTTCTTTGTTGTTAATAATGCATTTGTTGTCTTTGAATTCCAAATGATAACCTTTGTCAAGTAGTTTTCCAACACTTAGTAAGTTGTGATGTAATCCATCAACATACAAAACATCATCTGTCTTGTTCTTTCCATCCAGGGTGATAGATCCTCTGCCTATGATAGGTTTAGGAGTGTTATATCCAAATCTAACCATACCACCTTTGTACTTGTCTAGATGAATAAATCTATCTTTATCACATGTCATGTGGTGAGAGCATCCGCTGTCAATGATCCAATCAGTTATGATGTCTGCTTTGGAAATTAGGGCTAACTCCTGTGCTTTCTTTTCATCTTCAATGTCCATTTCCTCAAGAAATTTTTCCATGTCTTTAAGGGCAACGAATCCAATTTCATCATCTCCTAAACCTTCATTTGTTACACCTTCTTTAACATGGTAGCATTCTTTTTTGTATTTAGGTTTGTAATCAGATCTGAACTTCTTAACTCTCGTGGGACACTTGGATGCAAAGTGACCAATCTTCTTGCATGAAAAACATTTGAATGAAAGTTGTCCTTCATACTTTCCTTTGCCTTTATTTTCCCTTTTGGCAATCATGGCAATAAATTCTTCTAGTTCTTCGTCTACTTCTTCTTTCTCATTAGAAATGTGTAAAGTTTTCTTACAATGTATTGATGCTTTGAAAGCTGTTTCACTTTTGGGTTCAGTCTTCAATCTTGATATCTCAAATGTAGAGATTTTACTAATCAAAGTCTCTCTTGAAGTGCTTTAAAAATTGCATGGTTTCATCTAGAATATTGACCTTTCTCTCATAGTTTGCTGTCAATGTAGTCATCAACTTGTCCATTATGTCTTCTTCTAAAATTTCTCCACCATTGTTTATAATTCTATAAACTGCTTCATTTACCCTTTGATTGTAGGCTCTGATGTTATCTTCATGTAACATCTCAAGATTGTTGTATTTCTTTTTCCATGTCTTTCTGTGTACATTCTTTGCTTGGATATCTCCTTCAAATATGTCTTCTAAATACTTCCATATTGTGTATGCCTTATCTACTTTCTTGATCTCAGAGAATTCACTGTCAGTTAGTGAACTTATAAGGGCCTCTTTGGAAATTGCAATAGCTATGAATGTATCCTTTTGTTTACTAGTAGCATAATATTTTGCAAGGTCTTTTAGAGAAGGAATATAAACTTCTTGTGTGGCTATCTCAAAGGTCTCAAAACCAACACACTGTAGATGTGTTATCATTTTTTTCTTCCAATCCAGATAATTCTCTCCATCAAACTTAGGAATCTCTATCCTGAAGTATGCCATCTGATCTACCTTAAGCTGTTAGGCTTTCTCTTCAAGGCACTTGGCTCTGATACCAATTGTTAGAATAGTCCCAAAGGATAACTGAGAGGGGGGGAGTGAATCAGTTATCAGCTAATTTAATTATTTTCTCTTATTAATTCCATAATACCATAAAGTAAATGCACATTCAGATAACACAATAGACAACACCACAATTTGGTTACGGGGAAACCAAATGGTAAAAACCCCGATGGGAATTAGCACCCACAATGAACTATACTTTTTTATAATAATCTCTGTTAGAAGATCTTACAACCCTATTAGGAGTTGTTCTTTACAATGCAATAAGTATAGTGACCTAGTTAAGGGTCTGGCCCTGTTAGGAGTCTTTTACAAACAACCCTATTAAGGGTGATGACTCATTATCCAAAAGCTCACTACTTTAATGGTGAAGGCTACAACCTTCTGTAGAACAAATATGCACTATATCTGATGATGAATTGTAGAGTAGACCTTCTATCTTGATCATTTCCACTGTAATGTAATCTTCCACTGCTTCTTCACATAGATCCTTGATGAATGAAACATAACTGATATTCTGCTATGTACTTTTTCTATCTTTTTTCTTATCATTCACACTTAGCATTCACAAATGAAATACTATAAGTATATTCCTCAAAGTATAAGGTCACGACGGCTGAGGGAAACACTTCAATAACTTCCCTGTTGGCTTAACTAAGCATGCAATTAGGATTAATATTGCGCAACATGAACTTAACATATGTGGCGTGTAATGCCCCTCCAACCCTATCAAGTCTTGGTTATGATCACTGGATATTAGGAAGGACTTTATGTGAGAATGATTCTTCTTGAGATGGTGTCTTAAAATCGAACCTCTTACAACTCACCATAACTTCATATTTGATATAGGAAATAATATTGCATAGGTATGTTACTATACATCTTGTGTGTTAATGATAGTTTAATACTAAAAGGATCGCCTGATAGACTTATATGCTTCTTTTGAGATGCTCATTATTAATATTTATGTTTACTTTAGGTTAATTGATTATAATCACTTAAAGGTTAGATCTGTTATCTTCTCTAATAATGTTACTTGGGATTAGAGATGATTAATGCATTTAGGGTTATACGATTTGGTTATCTTGTTTTGATAATGAGTACATGCCTAATGATTAAATGGGTTTGTGAAATTTAATTGATGATTACATTTACATGAATATGTTATGATGCATTATGGTTATACAATATGGAAAAGAGATTATTTTGGTACTAACCACACTAATCCGATTATGCTTTGTGGATATCACTGTCTGTTGTGAGTGTAGGATGAGGGGAGGCATTCGTAGTCACTCCTACAGGAGGTCCACACGATGTCGCACTCTCCCTCCTTGTTTTCCATTGTCTGTTTATATATATACATGTGTGCATATCGGGTGGTGTTGCAGGATACAGGTACCAGGCATCGACTCCACCTGGCTACACAGGTCTGAGCGTGCCTTAAAAATCCTCAAACTGTTGTTGTGTGGAGGTAATACCAAGATTACTCTCAAGGTTACCATGGACTTAGGTTTCTCTTTAGGAGGTTACCCTAGTTGGGGGATGTGAGTGCAGTATGTGATGTGGTCTTATAATTTATGATTTGACGTTGTTCTGTGATTTATGATGTGAATTAGATTTGTCCTTGTTAGTACATGTATATGTACTTATATATTTATATTATGGGTGTGTTATATTGATTATATGTTATATTGGTATGTGTATATGTGGGTGCACACGCATATACCCATGCTTATAAAAATAATAATATTTGTATAGATTTAATGATTGCTTTAATGGTATGTTATTTAAAGTGAATTCAATAAATGTATTAAATAAAA
>MU226838.1:3072430-3094299 GCA_018584345.1 Thuja plicata | reverse complement strand
ATTGTAAGAAATAAGTTATGTATAAGGGCAGGGTAGAATTATGAATCTAAAAGGGGATTGAGTATGGTTAAATCAAATTTCCACCTTATATCTCTTGTGAATTTTAAATGAAATTGAAAGTAATGTTTCTACGCAAATCTTTGAAATGAAAGTTCTTGTGGATGTAAACTTCTTTTGATAGATGGTTAGTGAAAATATATGCTAAGAGTTCAAGGGTATCTCCAGGTGAAATAATAAGGGGAAAAGGAACATGTATGAAGTAATGGGATGTGGTTTCTTAAATACATATTTCTATGTGAGTGATGTTAGGTTATTCAAGCTAGGTTAATATAAATCCTTTACTAGATGTTTACAAGGTTATAGTTGATAATTTATGGAAGTTAAACTTGTGGAAAAAATGATTCATTAAATGGTTTATGTTGGTTATCAATATATAGTTAAGTACTTTACGCCCTTTCTATTATTACTTTGTAATGAAAATAGGAAGTAAGGACTTCTATTGGAAATGTTTAATTGAATTTTGATGGTGCAATTGAGTTGAGCATAGATGATGTTAAGGAGTAAAAAAATATGAATGAATAAATGTGCTTAGTGGATGTGATAAGTAATGTGTGCTTGTTTCACTTCTAAAGGTAAACTACGTGTTAGTCGGTAAGGAAAATTAATTCTGCTAGTTCATTAATTCAATCGGTTTTGATGGAATCTATGTAAATTGAAGTTGTAATGGAAATAGAATTTGTTAGTAAGATGAAATAATTAATAATGGTAATTGAATTCATTAAGGGAACCTTAAGGAATGTATTAGTGAATGGTAATGATGATATGTTAGAATGTAAAAAAAAAAAAAATTGTTAATTGTAATTTTAGGTCATAAACCTGATTCCTTATGGGTTCCCTGGCGAGGACATTACACGGTGCTTCATTGTGTCAGCTCCACCAAATTATCTCAAACAACACGATCCAGATGAAACATGACAAGCACTCTTAACCAAAAATGGTTAACTCATAACTAATCATGAATATATACACATGTATCTTGAAGATAGGTGAAACTCAAGAACCAATGCTAATACGTTGGCTCTGTACAGATAAACTCCAAAAACTGTAACTGCCACTAATAGAATTGCACAACTCAACTAAAACTTCATATCTGAGTCTGCGTGTATGAACAAAGCATCCAAAGCATGTCTAAAACATGAATATAACCGTGCAAGGCTTAATATAATTATTCTGATAAGTACATACAAAACATTGTTGTATATTATATGTTCTCATCAATGACAAACATACAATCAACTAGCTGCCAGAAGTAAATCTCCAACATATATTATTGGCCTTGATTTTTTTTATAACAACCCCATCAGGCCATTTACAATTTAATAATCTGTGAGAATCGATGAGACAGGTAGTAGCTAGGTTTTTAGTGGCCTTAATAATCATATTATTTGTCTTCTTTTGAGAGGCTGGGATACTGAAGCTATTCTTAAGATCATCCCAGCTCATAAGCTTATCATACTCAAAGAGATTAGACAACTAAGAGATGCCCATTCTATTCTAGTGCCAAGCAGAGCACCCTTGGGAGAGGGTAAGGGGTTTTCCAGACAAGTGAAGATTCCACCAGATGGATCTTTCACCATCTAATGATTATCATCATGGAAGTCCTTATTGGTAATATGATCTCTAACTTGATCCCAGGCTTTCCATATGGATCTAAAAACATCAGAGCCCTGAACAAATATAGGGAAGTTACCAACAATCCAATCACTAAAAGGAAGATTCTTCAAATTTTTAGCATGTTTAGGGATTTCCCTTTCAATATTATGCCTAACAAGAACCTTCCAGGGATCATAACCATCCATAGAATGAAAGATCCAGTTGGCCGCAAGGGCCACCCCTTAGAGTTTAATATCTTTTAGCCCCCCCCCCCCCAAGAATTTATCCATAAGGAACCATGCTTAATTAACAACATGCATTTTTTATTTCCTTTACCATCAAAGCAGAGGATGTTCCTGACAACTTTTTGAATTTCCAAAATTTGGTAGTTACTGAACATTGAGGTAGAAGAGTAGTATATATTATAAGAGGAGAGAATTTTTTGGCAGACCCAAATCCTACCAGCTAAGGACAAGGATCTATTATACCATTTATCCAGCTTCTTGGCGATCTTATCTTTAATCATAAACCACATATCTTTGAGGGAGGGCTCAATAGAGAAGGGAATGCTAAGATATTTAACTATCTTATGAGGGTCTCCCCATTGAAATTTGTGCTATTTAAACCAATCAGGGGGCTGATCCTCCATACCAAGGCATATGGATTTGGATTGAGATACCTAAGGACCAGACATGGCACATAAACAACTATGTTTGGTTTGCAAGGCTTCAAAGTTGATAGCATTGGACTCAAAGAAAATGGTTGTATCATCAGCAAACTGGGAGTGGATAACCTCTTCATTATTGGGGAGAGATATACCTTTAATAGAAGGGGGTAAAGATTTATATCTAAGAATGTAATATAAGGCTTCAAAGGCAATAAAAAAAGGGCAGGGGCCAAAGACCAGCCTTGTCTGATGGATCTCCCATGGGGGATAGGCTCAGAAAGAGAGGCATTAATATCAACCTGAGTAAGGGTGTCATTACGCAGACTATGATCTAACTCACATAAGGTACTAGGAGAACCAAAAGCCTTAAGAATCATGGATGTAAAGCTCCATTCAATTCTATCATAGGATTTTTCAAAGTCCAGGAGTAACATGGCAGAATTTTGTTGAGAGCAGTTGGCCCAATTCATGCCTTCTTAGGTGGTGATAAGGTTCTCAAGAATATATCTACCCATAATGAAACCATTTTGGATAGAAAAGTTAAATTTAGGTAAGATATTCACAAGCCTAAGAGCCAAAATCTTAGCTAAGATCTTATATGAAACATTGAGAAGAGTAATGGGTCTCCAATTCTTGATGAGAGCTTTATCTCCATCTTTGGGAATAAGTTTAATGATACCTCTATTTATAGTAGTACCCAGAAAGCCATTGATAAGGGCTTCCACATAAATATTTTGAAGATCGTTAGCAATCCAGCCAATGTTGGCTTTGTAGAATTCAATAAGGAGACCATCTGGCCTAGGGGCCTTGTCATTGTCGAGAGAGTTTATAGCCATCTCAAATTCCTCTAGAGAGATGTCCTTAGATAGAAAACCAACATCAGTGCTAGATATCATATTACAGATCAGTGGAATGCACTTATTTCTTAGGTTTTCAACCTCTTCAGAGTCTTCAGACGTAAAAAGATTTTTGTAGTAGTTAGCAAAGGCCTTTTTAACAATATCTAGGTCAGAAATGTCTTGATTATTCACTAAAATACTTTCTATAGTTTCATTAGATTATTTATGTTTAATGAGGTAAAACAAGAATTTAGATCCACGGTCACCATTTTTGAGCCAATGAGCATGGGATCTAATCCTCATGCCTCTAATCTTAGTTTGTTTATGCTTCCTGAGAGCTTCTTTAGCATAAATAACATGTGAAGTAAGATCACCATTTGAGGGACATGCTTGTATGTAGGCTTTAGCTTTTTGAAGATCAGAGGAGAGAAGTTTTTCAGTGAATCTATATTCTTTGGCTCTCTTTTGGCCTATGCTTCTTAAAAGTTTTTTCCAGGCTAGCAGGTTCATTTCCCCTTTACTGGCGTGTGAGGAGGAGGGGGAATTGAGGAGATTTATATGCCGAACAATGGAGATGGCAGCCAAAACATCTTCACCATTGAGTAGACTAGTATTCAGGATAAATTTAGAGTTGGAGCTCCTATGATGAATAAGGGAATTATTGAAGCTAATGCAGGATGAGATTGGGTGGTGATTGGAGAGGGCAGTGGAGGTGACAAGGATAAAGTTCCCCTGGTTATCAGGAAGGAATGAGAAGAAATTTTTCTTACCATAAAAATGATCAAGCCTAGAGTAGATCCTGGATGTTCCTTGTTGCAAATTGTACGAAGTGTGCCATAATACCAAATTATTATCCTTATTACTGGCAAGGGAGTCGAACATATTTTTAACATTCTTCATCCTATTCTAGTGAGTTTTTTCCTGATCCTCCCAGTTTGTGAACCTGAGACTCAACTATATTAAAGTCCCCTCCATTAATCCAAGGGATATTAGGCAGAGCCACCAGCAAGTCCCAAAGAGATAATCTCTCCTTATGGTCATTCGGGGCATATATAGATCATATCCCAAAGATGGAATTGTTATAATTAATTGTAATCCATATAGCTCTTTGACAGGGAGAAATACTATTTCCAGTAATATCTTCCCCATTTGGAGTTCACAAGTAATGCAGTGCCTCCCCTGCCTTTGGGGTGCATGGTAAAATACTTAAGAGCATCCTTCTAGAGGAAGTTAATATTTTAATCAAGCACAAAACCAACAACCTTAATTTTGTAAAGCATCAGAAAATCTATTGATTTGTAGGTATCAATAAATCACTTAATAACTAACTTTCTATCCGGGGATTCGAGCCCCCTAACATTCCAGGAGACACAATTCATGAGAGAACATTTGAAGGGGTAGAACATTGGTTTTCCTACCCCTCATTAGGGGGACATGTTATCAAGGGAAGAGTATCTAGCTTTTTTACTTGAAGAACTCTCATTTTTGGATCCTAAAGGCCTCCCACGCCGTTTAGTGGCATGAAGATTATCTTTGAGTTCATCTTCATTGTCAGAATCTGCTGGGGATTGGGAGTCTACATCCATGGAATGTTTTAGCTAGAGAGGGATGGGAATGGAGATAAGATGGGATTTAGAGGCTGAGATAACCTCCATCGAACAATCATCAGTAATTTCTCTGAAAACCTTGTGTGGGACTTCATGAGAGGGGTCGGGTTTGGTGAAGCTGCCAGAAGGGTCTAGGTTGATGTTATGTGAGAAGGTTGAGATAAATGGAATTTATTGTGAATTGGGGTTGATGAGTCCAGAGGGGAGAAGAGCTTCAGCAGGTGTGGCGGTACCCAGAGATGCATTATCATTTCTAGGGGTTCTTCTCCTATGTTTTTTGGTGACCACTTGGAAACCACAATTAAGGAAAGTGTTATCAACTGCAATAGAAATAGCCAAGAAGGAGACAAGGGATGGGATAGAGGGACAGGTCAGAGTAGTGGGGTTCAAATCGGGGATGGGATTAGTGGCTCCCACAGCTTGAGGATTTAAGATAGTAGTAGTTTTAACATTAGGGATAGTCATAGAGATGGGTTTATCCGGTTGTGGGGATTTGTTAGGAGTGAGTTTCTTCTTAATAATTGGACAATCTCTCCTAAGATGCCCTTCTTTCTGACATAAAAATATGCATTCAATCCTCCTAGGATTTCAATGGGACAGGTGAAGATGTCTTCACTAATATTGATGCTCAAGTCAGGAGGGATTTCTTTTCTAGGGTTCAATGAGATAAGAACCCTAGCATCCATATGTGAGACTAACCTAACCATTTCATCCATGCGAACAAATTTTCCCAGGGGTTCCAATAATTAAGGGAGAAACTGCCACAAAAAAGGAGGAACATTCTTAACAAGAATCCATTGAGGGGAAAAGAGGGCGAGGACTTCCTCATGGACAACCTCAGGAGACCAACCTAGGGTGCAGAAGGAGGAAGTTTCGATAGTCCAGTATTGTTTTTTAAGAACTTCAACTTGGGATTCATTGTTAGCAAAGAAGATCACAAATAAACCCTTCTGTATTTTCCTAGAAAAATAAATATGATAACCAAGCTTCAAGTTCCAGAAATTATGAAACCAATCATCCAAAAATTTCCTCTGAGGGGATTTTTCAATTTCAACAGTAGAGAAAAAAATAGTAGTATTTCGTAACCTATTCTTTTCCTTAATGATTTCAACAAGCATTTCAGGGTTGGGAGAAACGGAAAAAGGTATCAGAGTAGCCTCTAAATTCTTACCGGGAACGAAGGTGCCATGTTTTGATTCCAAGTTA
Source organism: Thuja plicata (assembly GCA_018584345.1). Lineage (NCBI taxonomy): Eukaryota > Viridiplantae > Streptophyta > Pinopsida > Cupressales > Cupressaceae > Thuja > Thuja plicata. The sequence continues at coordinate 3,088,327 of MU226838.1, read as the reverse complement.
AACTTCGCATTAGCATCAATGGTGGTTCCAAAATTTTCAACCACATCAGAGAAGGATTTGGTTTTAGCAGGATGAGCAAGGTTAGGTTTATTAGGCTCGATATTTATATCTGCATTTTTAGTTTTAATTTGAGAGGGAATGGGGGGTACGGCCTCTGTCGGATGACAGAGGTCTACATAATGAAAATTAGTCATCTTAAATGCATTGAATGAAAAGCAAGGAAAGCCCACACTTGTTACATATATGTCACTAGAGGAGTCTAGCTATCCATCACGGTCTGGGGAGAAGCCGTCGTGTTTAGCCACTTCAGAACAATTCGCAAACTTTTGCACCATTCAGCAGACCAATTTTTGCTGATCCTTCCTTTCTCTATTATTTAAATAAATAGATATGTATTTTATTCATTAAAATTTTTATTTCCCATAATTAAATAAATACTTATTATTTATTTAATTATCTTAACAACATTTATTTATTTCTTATTTATTCTTCAAACCCTGCTCACAACATCAACAAAATCTTCTTTCATAATTTTCTCATATATCTACTCTCAAGTATAGTTGATACATTCTCATAAATATGGTCTTATCATTTATAATTAAATGAAATTCAAGTGACCTCTATTTTTATGCCCTCATATAAATTTTTAATCACAATATAATCATTTGAATGTCTTTCATTTTATGTTTTACAATAAATAGTGATTGTCAACTTTTTTTTTCTAGTTTACGAATAACTTAATAATTATTTTAAATTTAAATATTTAATAAATATATTTAGTAAAGCATACATTAAATATAATAAATATTTTATTCTTAATATAGCAGTGAAAAATATCTAATTACTATTTTGAAAAATATATTATTATATAATTACTAATAACTAATTTAAGATAAATTTGTGTCTTGATAAGAAATGAAAATCCTTAGTCATATGAATTTCTTATATAGATACCAATATTACAAAATTAAAAAATTAGTATAAATTGGTAATATATGCGAAAATCTCAAATTTACTAGACAAGTTTCTAAATTTATATGTTTTATTTATTAAAGATTTTAAATCAATACTAAAATATGATCAATTATATTAAACATTCTATTTATGATAAAAATAATATAAACGTAATAAAATAATTATAAACTAGTAATATATGAAAAAATATACTATTAAGTAAGAAATTTTCTAAATTTCTATGTTTTATTTTAAAAAAATATTAAAAATTAATATAAATATATTGTGGCAAGTTAGGGCACAAAGAAAACAAGTGTTGGAGAAATCATTTTGATTATATATTTTATAATATGATGATATAAGTATATGTATTTATATCATATGATGATCTATATTAATGTTGATCTCCCATAGGTATATTAAATTTATAAATAATTTCTCGCTAGAATATCACACACACACACACACACACACACACACACACACACACACACACACACACACACACACACACACATATATATCGTTANTAAATATATAAATAATTTCTCGCTAGAATATCACACACACACACACACACACACACACACACACACACACACACACACACACACACACACACACACATATATATCGTTAATCATAACACAAGTCGATGTTATCAACTTAACCATTGTTAATGATAATTGTTACCTTATGATACTCGATTTCAATATCAGACCTTAACAATCTGAATATTAAATAGAATGAAGTTTGGAGATTAGTTGATATAGGTCGATGATGTCATTATCAATAATGATAATCACAGACAATATTTGATATCATTATCGATAGAGATAATCATAGTCAATATCATTCATGGTTTTGGTCGATACCATGATCGACTATATTTTCAACTTAGTAATATTAAGTTGGAATTGTTATTAGCTTCATTAATAATTAAAGTTGATAACAATATCAACTTAATAATAAATTAAGTTGTGAAAATTAAGCAAAAATAGGTTTTACGGGGACCCAAAACCCAACAAGTTCATAATTACAAAGAAAGTAGATATCAACTTTGTCAATAATTTATAGTTGATAATAATATTAACTATGAGACCGATATTACCTTAAAGTATTAGTCATCATTAATGATAACTATGATAGTTATCAAGGATAACTATCATAGTTATCAGTAATAATAACTATTATCAGTATACTAAAGAATCTTGATGAATTCTATAAATTGTAAGATCATCATATTATAAAATATATAATCACACTATATCTAACTTGTAAAATTATATATATTTATTTTATAAATTTATCTCTCTATGTTTGTAATTCCTGAATGATATAAGGATATGTAATTTATATGTATAAAATTAACGAGGACCCTAAATATTCTTTGTAACTATGTTTTCTACACGATTCTGTCAAGGTAAAAAAACCATTAAGACCCTTCTAAATTTTAATAAAATTTTACGGTGGGATTTTGAAAGTATCACTATTTTATCTTCCATTCATCTTGTTATGGTTTTTCAAATTAAATTTGGGATGTGATCTAGAATCGAAAGACAATTATTAATGTTCATCTTTTTTATTACTTAATCTAGGTAACGTTTTCCCCATCGACTCCTAGGTTAGCTAGAGCATCCACCTCTTTGTTTCCCTCTTGATAGATGTGATCAAATCTTGTTTCGTGAAATCTATCCACACGGTCTAAACATCTTCAAGCTTTGAGTTTAAAATCTAGTTTGGTGTACTCATTTTTCTCAGAGTGTTTAGAACGATTTGTGAGTCTCCTTTTATTACCAATTTCTGGATCCCACTACTTAAGATTAACTTAAGGCCTTCATTTAACACTTCAAATTCAGCTAGATTATTTGTAGAAATGCCTAGAGATTTGGCCTTTTTAACAACCCATTCACCCAATTTGTTCCTAATAATGTATCCTAGGCCAGCTTTCCTTGGCTTTTCTCTTGAAGCCCCATCAGAATTCAATTCCATCCACCCATTTGGAGGAGGATTCCATTTGCATAGGGATCTAGCTAGCTTATTATCTTTGGAGTGCCTCAATTGTGGATTCATTAAGCATTTCCAAATTTTCATAATGTTTGCGTCCCATTCTGTGAAAGATCCTTCCTCTTTGAAAGAATTTCTTAAGTGATTATTAGTTACTTCTATAATACTTGCTTCAGTTTTATTGATCAGTCTTTCTCTATCCATCTTTGTTTCTGCGAATATCCTTTTGTTACATTATTTCCTGATTTCGTATACCAGAATAGATGGGGAAATTCTCTAGATTTTAATATACACTTTGGATCCATACAAAGGCCAACAACTTAGGAAGATCATAAACTTTTCATTGAAAGTAGAAGACCAATTTGTCTTGCAACAAAGCCATTTCCTATAGTGATTAGAAAAAGGACAATCATATAATAGATGTCTAGTGGTTTCAAATGAAGATTTGCATAATACATATCTTGATGGTCCTTCAAAACCTAATTTAGTAAATCTATTAGAGGCTAAGATTATATCTTGCAAAGATTCCCATAGAAAGATTCCTGCCTTTGGAAGGGAGGTACAATCCCAACATAGATTAAGAGGAATGTCCACTTTATGCCAATCTTGAGAATCAATAATCATCTCATAACTTTTCTTAACACTATACTTACCATTCTTTGAAGCACCTCATATCAACCTATCATGCCTAGCTTTATAGTTCACTTTCCTGGATTTCAAAAAATTTCCATAATCATTAATCTCATCTTGAGATAGCATTGTATTTGATGCATTTTTCCTTCCTGGGTTTCCTCAATGTTATCTTTGAAGTATATACCCCAACATCGTATTAAGGTGTATTTAATGTTGTCTGAAAGATAAGCATTGTCTGGGGATGGCTGACCATCCCAAGAGTCTTCCCAGAATAGGGCTTCTTGACCATCTCCAATGTCCCAAGTGAGATTTGTCGTGATCAAATCTCTATTTTGCATCATGAAATTCCAAAATTTTAAACCTTTCGGTGGATTAATAGTATGAAAAATAGTAGAGGGAACTAAGCTATTTAAATATTTAAGGTATAAAATTTTAGCCCATTTGCTACCCTTTTCTTGGAACATTCTCCATACTAGTTTAGCTCCTAGAGCTTTGTCTTGCCACTCAAATTTTTTGATGCCTAAACCACAAAATTCTGTTGGTCTACATATTTGATCCCATTTTATCATCGCTCATTTCTTTTTGTCTTTTGTGCCTTGCCAAAAAAAATCTTTAAATTTTGATTTAATTGTTTACCAACTCCCTTAGAGAGTGGTAGACATGACATTTGGTAAGTGGGGATCATAGATAGGACAACTTTTATCAATGTATCTCTACTGGATTTGTTTCGATACTTCCCTTTCCAACTGTCCAACTTTGATTCTAATTTAGATATTATGGTTTTCCCTCTTTTTGACCTTTTTCTAAATGAATCCCCAAATATTTGCATGAAAATTCACCTTTGTTGAAACCCATTATATTGAAAATATTTCTCTCTACCTCCAACAAAGTATTAAGGAAGAAAATCTTTGACTTCTCTACATTCACTTCTTGACCCAATGCTTTTGAGTATGTATTAATAATTTTTTTTGAATTAATGAGCCTCAGTACTTGAAGATTATCCTGGTAGTATAGTATCATCTACAATTTTTTGGTGAGTAATATTTACTACCTCATCGGTCACTTTGACCCCTTTAATGTTCCTTTCAAGTTGTTTTAATTTAATAGCCCTCCAAAAGGCCTCAACCATGATTGTAAATAGAAAGGGGGAAATGGGAATCAAGATCCCCTTGTTGGATTGCTCTTGATGTATTAAAAAAACCTTTAGGTGTACCATTTATTATAACTGAAAATATATGAGTCGATATACAATTAAATATTAAATTAACCCATTGATGAGTAAAATCAAATGCTCACATAGTTTTAGATAAAAATCTCCAATCAACTTTGTCAGAGGCTTTACGAATATCTAATTTCATCAACATACAAGGGTCTTTGTTTGTTTGTAGTGAGTGCATCAATTCCTCTATTATAATTATTCCATCATATATTGATTTATTTGGGACAAAACCTGTTCGTTCTTCTGATACAAGCTTATGTATTTTATTTTTAAGTGTATTTTCTAGGGCTTTAGAGAGTATCTTTTATCTGGTGTTGCAAAGTGCAATAGGTCAAAAATCTCCAGGGGAAGTTGTGTCTATTTTATTTGAAATTAGTGCTAAGAAAGTATTGTTAATTTCTTTTAATAAAGTTCTTGATTTCCTCATTGCTTCAATAGCTTCCCATAACTCCTTCCCAATGATGTCCCAGCAGTTTTGAAATAAGAAAGCCTGAAATCCATTTGGTCCTGGAGATTTATCTGATTTTAGTGAAAAGAGGGCATCTTTGACTTCTTCCAAAGTAAATATCTTGTTGAGGTTTTTGTACCTTCAACAGTGAGAATCCTAGGTATAGCCCTTAGCATTTCGTTTTGAGCCTCAAGGGCTGAGTAATCATAGTTATTTAAAATATTTGAATAATAATTGACAAAAGTTTCTACAGATTGAGTTGGACACTCGATCTCTAAACCCCTTTCGTCTTGGACTTTAGTGATTGTGTTTGCATTGCACCTATTTAAAGTGATGGTATGAAATAATATATTACATTCCTATCTCCAGCGTTTAACTAGGTCTCTCTCGATTTCTGTTTCAAGAATGTTTCTTCTTTTGCTAAAATAGATTCTTGTTTATTTAATAATTCTTTTTCCTTCATGTATTCTTCACCCTTCATTCCTTTTTCTATAATTTTTGTATTTAATTTTTTTATTTCTTCCTTGTTATCTACCTTTTACTTAAATATGTTTTTAAAACTTTCATTTTTCCATTTAATTATTTTTTCTTTTAATCTTTTTAATTTTGCGACAAAACTGAACATTCAAGATCCTTGAAAGGCCTCTTCTTGCCACAACTGTTTAACTTTCTCAAAAAAACTCACATCCAAGAACCATAGGTTTTCACATTTAAAGGATCACCTAATGTGTTTCTTTTGTTCCTTTAATTCGAGTAAAATGGGGTAGCGATCTGATCCAGCATATGGTAATATTGTTTCTATAATAGCCCTATCTATTGTGCAAATATCACCTTTGATAAATAATCTATCTAGTCTTTCAACAATATAGATATATCCTTTCCTTCTAGTGTTCCATGTATACAGTTCATTTGAAGTTGGAATGTCCATGAGGGAGTTTCCCATGATCCAATTTTTAAAATCTATTGTAGCTTGTGATTCCATTTGAATACAACTAGTTTTTTCAATCATGGTTGATTTTGCGTTGAAATCCTCCCAGTATAAAAATAGAATAATGTTCCAAGTTCATATAATTACTAATCTCTATCCAAACAACAAGGATTTCTACTGTTGGTGTAGGGCCATAAACGTTAATAATGTTGAAATGGATATTACTTCTAAATTTTTTGAACTTACCTGCCATCCAATTTTTACTAGCCACAGTCAATGTAAAGTCTACCTTTCTGGGATCCCATATAATACCCAAACCCTCTGAAGGACCCAAAGATTCTATGAATTCACATTTCCAATATCCTAATTTCTTTTTAATCTTTTCCCATCTTCCTTATTAAGTTTTAATTCTTGTATTAGATTAATTTCTTATTCAAAGAGGGTCAAATTGCGCTTTAAAGAGCACTGCTTGTTAGGGGTATTTAAGCCCCTAAAATTCCAAGATGTAATGTTCATATTTCTATGGGAAGGAGATTCCCCTTCCTAGCTTTAAGTATATCACTGATTTTAGTTTGATTCTCAGCCTTACCAATAGTTGTTCCTAGTTCCACAAGACTCTTTCTTCCCCTTTTCTTGTTGATCTTACCACAGTTAGCTTTATCTATACCCTTCAGATTTGTAGATATACCTAGATTATCTTGATGTTTTTGGGCATTAATAAAAATCACTACTATCTCTTCATCTTCTTTTACTTCTTCCTACTCTCTTATTTCTTTCATTATTATTTGTCTTAAATATTGATTGTAACTTTTTTCTTTTGAAATTGTCTTGGGTTTCTCGATGTTTTTACCTATTCTTTCACTGTTAGAGCTCTGAAAATGGACCCAATCTTAGGTTCTTGAATCCCCAATCCTTCCCAGGATTGAGGGTCACTCATGAATATCTGATCTACTTCTTCTAAAGTGCTATGCATTCCATTCATAAGAATTGAATTTACTTCAATTGGAATATTCACCTTGTCAATTCCTTTTGGAGTATCAATAGCCTATGGGGTTTCTATACCAATGTCTTCAAATATCATTTTTCCATTAATTGGTGTTTGCCAAAATTTGGAGTATTTTTACTTTCTCATAGTAGGGGAACATAAGGGGGGAATTATTTCCATCTTATCCATATTTGTCTCAGTTAAGAGTGCCTCAGTTACCCAGGTGATTGGGCATATCAAACTAACCTGCTGCCTTTCCTTGTCATAATGTTTTCCTTTCTTCCCTGTTCTTTCTTCAATATGTAAGTTATTATTAGTAGACCAAGAAGTTTGAATGTCTATTGGATAAACATTTGTGGCTAAGGGGGTAAAATCCTTAGATTTTTTCCTATCCTTATTGGAATCAAAATAAGGATGCATCTATATATAGAAAATGTGTGTTGTTGATCAACACAAATGCCTCTCTTTTTGTTTGTTTCTCCCATGTTTGTAGTTGAAAGGCCTAAAATAATATCCAAATGGGCATCAAAGGGAACCTGACCCCTATCTTTAAAATTAGTAGTTGTGTCTTTTACCTTATCCACCATTCCATCCAGATAGTCTTTGTGGGCTTCATCCCAGCTGAGAGGTTGATCACCAATTTCATTGTTTAACGAAAGAAGGTAATTTATGAGCTGTCCATGAATTCCCAAGTTTTCTTTAATGACATTGAGAGATAAATTTTGGGACATACATTGGTCGAATTGTTGAGTGCTTATCTCATTTACTATGAGTACCTCTTCCATATTATCCTTGGTTGTTATTGTACGGCTATTGTCTGCTATCTTTTCCTTATCCTTGATTTGAGGTGAATATTTGTCTATTAATTTTTTTAATCAAGAGGTAAGTTTTCTATAATTTCTATAGGTTCTCCATCTTCTATGATAATCTCCTTGGACCTGATAAAAGAGGTGTTCTGAGATGGAGGATTCAGAAACTTGTCTAGCTTAGCCGCCATGCTAGGAACCAGATAAGAGTGGTGTATTTGAACCATATCCCCCTCACCAATGTTGTGGTTTGGGACTGTCTTGTTGTAATTTCTACCTGAGCAAGAAAGATCATCATCTACTATGATCTGACCTTCTTCAATATCATTGTTTATGTTTCTAAATTTACATGGAGAATAACACTGTTGAACTGTGTTGGTGTTTATATTATTTTATTTTTCGATTGAAGAGAGGTCTATAATAGGGTAAATAAGTGAGGGAAACCATTCCTCTAAATTTGAATTCCTGTGAGTATGTATTTGGTCAGTTTTTAGGATCCCATGTTTTACATATTTTTAAGAAGAGTGATGTTATTAATTTTTCCTTCATATTTTGTATATTGTATGTTATAAATTGATGTATTAGTAATTATTCTAATGATGTCCTCATCCTTAAAACAATGATACATTCTAATTAGTAACTTGGATTATTTCTTATTATTATGTTGTATATCTACTCCTAAATATTATCCTAAGGATGAGCCTATTCTTTCCAGAAAATGTGAATGTAAAATTTCTACAGGAAGATCAAGAATCAAAATCCATTTGGGGAAGTTCATAGAACTGGTTACATGTTCATTGATATTAGGGTTCCAAGGAAATAAATTAATACTGTAACCTTTTATAAAAACATAGGGGAGACTGTAAAAGTTCTATTTTATCTTCAACCTTTTTACAATGAAGATAAACTAAACGTGAGGTTAGGGAAAGAATACTTACCTGTGCCCAGCAAAATGAGTTTACCCATTTGCCAAGATTAGGGTTTCTAGATATTGGCCCATTCCAATATGTAAAAACCCAATGGATGTGACATTCTTCCCATCTTTTTTTGCTAATAATATTGCTTATTATAATAGTGTTTTTAAGCCGATGCTCAGAAAGTCTGAGTTCAAATTTACTACCTTGATTTTCTTCCCTATCCAAAGAGGAGACAGAAAGACAGAGGCCACCTTTTTCAGAAAAATAGTTTTCTCCAAAGCCACCATAAGTTTGTGGTTTGAAATTGTTCATGACATTGGTAGATTTGAGAGAGGGCCCATATGATTAATTCTAAGATTGAAAACCAAGCATCCTCAACACCTTCTACACTGTGGGACTTGGTTTAAATTCCTTCTCTTTTCATTTGTTGATAGATCATCCTTTATCATGCATATATGAAGGGATATAAGTTCTTGATCTTGAATCCAAGTTACCATCTTGTAGAAGGGCAACCGATGTTGCTTCTATCCACAAAAAACTTTTTAGGATCAATGGGAGGGCGACGATGGGGGGAAAAATACAAAGAAGGCCGAGAATTCTCTCCAATCTTATTGGGGTCTAAGGTCTTAAAATTGTTACCCAGAGGTAAGGAAAAGAGGGAGGCTTGAACTGGTCTAGATAATCCTTTCTATTTTTTTCCAAATTGATAAGCCCTTCTGGCATTTTTACTATGAGCGGGAATCCACTGACTATCTAATAGGGGGTTAGCCAGTAGAACTTCAATTGATTGTTCCTAAGAAACTTTCCTAGTTGAAACCCTAGGAGATAAAACCTTTGGGATGACAACCAAGGGCAAGCAAGAGAAAGCGTTGCTCGAATAGGAGGTTGGACGCACGACGAACATACTTGCATATTTCATGCTAGTAAAGAAGTTGAATTGTAAGTCTAAAGAATCCATATAGCAGATAATGTATCTCGCAGGGTCAGAGCAGAGTAAAGACATTTTTTAATTACGTTTAGTGGAGATTCACGCCTCCTCTATTAATAAAATAATTATTTAATAATTTATTTAATTAATTCATTAATCTTTTTCACTATTAGTTAAATAAATAGATATGTATTTTATTCATTAAAATTTTTATTTCCCATATTTAAATAAATACTTATTATTTATTTAATTATCTTAACAACATTTATTTATTTCTTATTTATTCTTCAAACTTTGCTCACAACATCAACACAACCTTCTTTAGTAATTTTCTCATATATCTACTCTCAAGTATACTTGATATATTCTCATAAATATGGTCTTATCATTGATAATTAAATTAACTTCAATTGACCTCTATTTATATACCCTCATATAAAATTTCATTCACAGTATAGTCATTTGAATGTCTTTCATTTTACGTTTTACTATAAAATACAAGCAACAACAATCCACATGTGCCTCTAGATTCCAATAAAATATGTGCATCCCGTACAAGGAAAATCATTAACAACTCTCCAAGAAGACTTCAAACATGTCAAATGCATTCTTATAGATGAGATGAGCTTCATAGGACCAAAACTACTCTTGAAAATAGATAACCGTTTACGTGACGCATTTCTACATAAGCAACAACAAGCTTTTAGTGGATTTTCCATCATACTCATTAGAGACTTAGGCCAGCTACCACCAGTAATGGATATCCCAATATATGCCTCACACTCCAGATCTCTCATTCTTTGGCACACATTTACTATTTCTATTACATTGGACAAAATTTTCCGTCAACAAGGGCAAAGTGACTCCCAACAACGCTTTCAAAGAATCCAACAAAATATAAGAAATGTTCAACCAATTTAAGATGATTGGGAGACTCTCATGAATAAGACAAACAAATTGCTACAAACAAAACAAAAAGAAGAATTCGACATAGCAACCCATCTATTTTCTACCAATGCCTTCAGCAAACAACATAATAAAATGATGCTCAAACAATTGAACCTCCCAATTGCAGTTAGGACTGCTAGGATCACTGCACAAAAATATAGTGATACTAATGAGGATGGTCAACATCAACAAGAGGTACTTCTATTCATAGGCCAACAGATCATGTTAATAACAAAACTATAGATACAAACTGGCCTTGTAAATGGATCACTAGGACAAATTATATCCATTGTATATAATAGATATTCAAGTCCTCCTAATCTACCAAACTATGTTGTTGTTCATTTTGACAATTACATCGGCCTACCATGGGATACACAAAACCCCAAAAAATGTTCCCATCACTCCAATTACTAGAGACAACCATGCACAACTACCATTGGCTATGGCTTAGGCTATAACAATACACAAATCTCAGGGACTCACACTTAAAAAAGAAACAATCAACATTGGAAAAAAGGAGAGGCAAGGATTGACATTTACAACAATATCAATCTAGTCAAATCTATTGACAACCTTCTAATAGAACCACCCTTTACATTTGAGAGATACTACAAAATGGAAAACAAAACTTACACAACTGCCCGAAAAAAAAAAGAAGAAGCACGCCTACAACAACTGTCACCCCTTTAAAGATCCTCATAGGCCAACATCAGACTAAAATGTAACCACACAAACTATGTTGCGTTGTTTCATACTATGCTCTATTGCTCCACTTTTATAAACAAAGTTATTATCACATTTTTCTTTCAATTTTAATGACTACTCCTTCACAACAAACTACAGAATGACAATATATCATATTTCAAAAAAATTGTAGTTCTCAAGATTCAAAAGTTGTTCTATAATGAATGTGCATGTACAAATTTGGTTAGCTACATCAATCTGTAAGTTTCTACTTTCACAATCTACTTTTTCTTTTACTACAATTGATTCAACAATTAATATTTTTTATGTTAATGGTCTTTACTAACTCTGATATTGTACCACTCAAAATTTTTCAACATTTGATAAGAAATTGTTCTTCTTTTACAGATTAAAACAAATCACTTCCGCTACATAGTTAGATTTATATTTCTTCGTATTTTGTGCAACCTCTCACAATTTCTAGAAGAGTCGCGACTACAACATATGTCAAATTTACAATGCATTTCAATCAACTCAATCATACATTATTCAATAACTTATCATTCATTAAGATACTACCTTTTTGTTTCAAAATTGTAGAAATTGCATACAAATACATTGTTCATCGTTTGACAAGCTTTATTCGACTATATTTGAAAAAATATTGAAAAAATTAGTACTATCTTTCATTCACAAAATTCAAATGTTCTTGTCTTTCACCTATATATTATTTTCTTAAAAATTTATGATTTAAACCACTAACATAATTCACAAATATCTCAACAACTATGAATTGCCAACAAAAATCAAAAAATTCAAATAGTCAGAGACGTTTTCATTGTAATTTATACAATTGAAAAAATGCACTTAACTATTACAAATATGGTGGGAAAGAAACAAGAGGATTGTTTGGGCTCTATGGTGGGAAAGAAACAAGAGGATCTTCTGACAAAACATCTCACCAATAGATTTAGTTTTGATTAATTTGGAAAATTCCATATCTGAAGTAGTGAACGCAAGCCATAGCAAAGTTAAATGCAACCCAGTATTAACAAGCTAGGACAACTCCATCATTTGGGATTGGAAGGGTATACTAGTGCCTATAGGTTGGGGGAAATATGGTCAGGTTAGACAAGCACAATGACGGGATTCCATATATTGGATGCCTCCCAAGCCAAAATCTATTAATATCAACTTTGATGGTGCATCAAGAGGAAATCCTGGATAGTTTGGGATAGGTGTATGCATAACAGACCACAATGGAGAAGTATTGGCAATCAAAACATCCCCAATACCAATAGGAACTAATAATATAGTAGAAGCTCAAGCCCTATTCTCAGCTCTTGTAATGGCAAAAAAAGGAAGATATGCTAACATATAGGTCAAAGGTGATTCTATGGTCATCATCAATGCATGTATTAAATGGGAGATCCATAATTGGAAATTAAGATATATCCTCCATCAAATATGGATACTTCTAGAAAAAATTTCAGACCTTTACACTTCTCATACCCTACGAGAAGGGAACGACGTGGCTGATTACCTCTCTAACCTAGGTTGTGACGGACTCATGCTCGAAGATTCAAATCCATGGCATTTCATTACTAACAACATTGAATTGCAAAGGTTGGTATCACATGATATGTATTCAAATAAGGAGATAGGATGATCCCAATTTGATTACAAATTTGGGAGCAAAGGGAATAGGATAATGACGTCTTAAACAATGTCAGGTGATGATTGAGTTATACGATAATTACAGAAGGGAATAGAGTATTTAAAGACTACTATCAATTCACATTATGTGTGGCAATTTGCGAGGAGATACAGGTTCTCAGCATGTCACATGGCTTAATGAACACCAAATTGATGTCAAATTTAGGAGTGAATGGAATAGGATAATGATGTCTTAAAACAACCTCTAGTGATGAGAGGATTGTCATATATGGCAATTACAACAAGGATGATGGTATATAAAGATTAGTATCAACTCACACTATGTGTGACAATGTTCAAGGAGATACGGGCTTTCAGTGTGTCACATGGCTTAATGAAGTTTAAAGATCTTTGCACAAACAAAAAGAAATTTGACAGGGTTAACACGCCTCCCATGTGTCCTTTGGCCATGAGGTGTCTCCAAAATGGTTCTTGAAACTTCATTGAAAACTTGCGAACATGAAAATAGATGATTCAAGGTATGAAGGAATAAATGCAGGGATAGAAACAAGATTTTGAATTATGTTGGTGATCATGTATGTGCAACATATCTTGTCATCGTCATTGCATTTTGAGGGTATTTGTATATGTCGAGAGACAACAGAGTAGCTACTATCCTCAAGTGAACATAACAGTGTAGCATTCGCTCCCAACTTGTTTGATGGTGTTAATTATAGGAGAGCTCCCAAGATGTGATGCATGTGATCTCCTACACGAAGAACTGTTACCAAGGAATTATAGAATCCTCCTACTGCCTGATGAAATAGAGACTCATCTCCCAGCTTAGGTGGATGATTTTCAACTGGATGAAATGTTCATCTATCACACGCCGGTGATTTGCAAAGCCATACGTCGGGTCATTGGAGAAGAAATTCTCACCCCAAGGTCAAACAGGTTCTATTTCCATCCAAAGTTGTCTCAATATTCCTTTCAAATGCAATGGACATGCTCCAGTCTGTAGATGTATTGCTGCTAATCACTCACAAGGTAATCCGCCCGCGTTTCATTAGAGATATTGTTTAATATTAGCAATTCATAAATACAACTTGTGGTCTGGATGTGCCCTGGTAGGTGGGTTGTTCTCTCATCATCAATTGCTCACGAAACATGAATGTATGCTAACATATGACAACATTAAGAAGACATTAGAGAAGCAGAGCTTTTGTTTTGTGAGGAATTCTTTGCAGGTTGCGGCTAGAGATCTGGGGAAGGAGCAAGAATCAAACATCAAACGGATAGTTTCAGCTATGCTCGACATCCTAGGATCCCCTAATGTCTCACTACGGAATCTCAACCAAGCACTGACACAAACTCCAACTTCAGGGGTCTTTGTTCCTCCATCCAATGTCCCGAATCTCAACTTGCCTTCATATTTGGGACCACACCCAAATGCGGGCTACGTTATGCAGGGGGTGTTGCAAGGGAAAAACACTAATGTTCTGGATGGTTGGGCCACCAAAACCCATATAGCACCTGCAGCTGGTTGGGGTAACGCATGGAAAAATCAAGGGGTCCTACAATTTGCAGATTATGACGCAATGGAAGAATAGAGGTGACAAGACTGGGCAGTGTAGTAGGGACATGATTTTTGACTTGTATTCGAATGGGATTTTCGGCATCTTGCCAGATTTTGATGTTCATAAGCTTGCCTCCCTTCTATTTTGTAATAGTTTAGTATTCAAAGTTTAAATCTATATTCACAATTGTAATAGGTGATGATGCTGGGTTTTCTTGCTGATTCTTTCCCAGTTGAACCTTCAAATCAGCTTTACATATATTAATATATAGTGGCTAGCCCACTTTTGCTTTAAAAAAAAAAAGGAAAAACTATTACAAATATTTAAACACCTATTGGCTTTTCGTTGCATATACAAAACACGCAACTGCTAGTTTATAAAGTTTGTGAAATTGAAACATTGACATTTTATTACATTAATAACAAATATATTTTAACTTTCTGCTTGTATTTAGTAATTGAAAATATATAGAATATATAATAATTATTCAGCTTAAAAAGATAATTATGTAATAGTATCACCAATCTTATTGATTACTTCAAAATAAATAAATAAATAAATTTTAATTTTTTACTTGTATTTAATAATTTAAAATATAATTATACAATAATATCGTCAATCTTATCCATCAATTTTACTGATATCTTGAAAATAAATAAGAATTAGTTTTCTTATTATCTTCAAAATTAAAAATATAAATTTTCTTCTATAAGGACAATCATTAAAGAATAAATCTCGTTATATAATGACATCATCATTCTTATTCGCCAATCTTCTCTGTCGAACAGTAGAAATTTCTAATTCTCCCTCTTCTCTCAACAGCTTTCATTGGATATAAAGTTTTCTGTTTCCAAAACAATTCATTTCAAGATGCTGTTTCTAAAGGCATTGTTTTATTTGTGGATGGCTTACACCTCTTCGCTACTACAAATGAAATTGCAGGCCCAAGACAAAGGCTAATGTTGCTTTCCCTCTTAAAGGTATTCTCCATTACAATTCTATTTTATGCAATGAAGATCTGACAAACTCTCTGTCGTTCTTAGCAGTGATCACAATGCGTGAGAGTCTACTGAATTATTCATTATCAGGAAATTGTCCTGTACTGCTTCATCTGCTGAAAAATTGCAGTCTACTTTATGGGTGCCTTAATTTTACCCAAATACATATATTTACTCTTCATGCACAGAACTTATTTTCTCTGCAT
>MU226838.1:3061007-3071280 GCA_018584345.1 Thuja plicata | reverse complement strand
GCTTTTGCAAAAGTTGATAATGTCACAATGAAGAGTACAATCGGGAAGCCTTGCACCGCCCTTCTCCAACTGCCGTTGCACGAGCGCACTGGCGCATTGCAGCTCGTTTTCACCGGGCCTGAAGGGCGCTTTACCGGGGTTTCGTGTTGCGTCAACAAAAGTTTTGAAGATGTGACTGAGTAAAGAGTACGCAACAGCGGCCTCAACGTCCGTTTTGAAGCTCTTTATGTTGATATTCTCACTTGGCACTTTTGAAACCAACATAACTTCTATGGGCTTACGCATTTCGGCAAAGAAACCTGAGAACTTTCCGGTCTCGGCATTATATTTCCGGCGCACGCCGTAGAAATGTGATCTGCGCTGCGCTGCGTTTTCTTTCGAGATCTTCGCCTCTGATTCATCCGCTGGCTGTTGCATTAGAGATTGTAATTCTGCTTCTGCTTCGGCTTCTACTAGTGTTTTGGGGTTTTCAGATGTTCTCCCAGCCATTTCTTGTATCTCTTTCGTTGAAGTAGCACCACCTTCAAAATCCATTTCTTCCTAGAATGACTTCCAGACAAACAAGATATAAGCCTCCCGAAGAAAAAGTTTGGGAAATACTTTCCATAGACCTTGTTTCTAAAGTGAACTGCTCGAAAGCATAAAACTGAAAAAATAAATGCCAAAATTTGATTGAACAATGTAAACTGTGTCCTATATGGTTCCCAAAAGTATTATATCGACACAGACAACAAGCTATTAAACTGGAATCTGGTTCCAGTGAGAGAATGTAATTAACGACAGAGTCGTGCTCCTGATAGCTGTAGACAGACAACCCGAATAAGCAAGCGATTTTTTTCTTTAATCAAGAAAACCATTGCACCAAGGCAAGCAAACAAGCAAGAGATTAGTCCAATGGGAAGATACTTACAGAATCATACATAATCAGATTTCCATCTGCACTAAACCTTCTTACAAACAACCCAATTAACAAATCATAAACACAAAAGGACTTTGTATTGAAAACTATTCATAGGAACCTAAATCAAATCTTTATTTGAAGACATAAATAATGATAAAAGTAAAACAAGTTTAGCTATATTACATACTTATAATCTTCTATCTTTCAAGTTTTCAAATATGTTGTTGTACTTGTTTGGTGTACAACTCTTTGATTAATATTAACTCTTTCAACTTTCTTAAGAACAAATTTAAGTACCAAATTATTTTAGATCTTCAAAATCTACTCACAACATCAACAAAACTTTCTTTAAGACTCTGCTTATATATTGATGGTCAAATGAACTTCAAGTCGCCTTTATTTATACTCCTTCAACAATTTTTTTTTTTTTAAAAAATTCTATTAGGTTGGCCAAAAATGAATCCACAAAAATAGGGCGTCTAAAAAGAACCACAAAAAATGGCTCCACCCAAAAACACATTAAATATTGTCTAAAATAAATATTTTGTTTTTGCATTAAATGATTGGTCCTTGGACATTAATGACAACAATTTTTATTTAGATTGGCCCCACCAAAAAACACATGAAGATATTGTCTAAAAATAAATAATACATATTGCATTAATGATTGGTTAATGACAACAAACTTGGCAGTGACCAATGACATTTTTTTTTCTGTTTCTAAATGCTTCTCCAAAAAAGGTCATGTTATAACTATTTGTTTATGTAACTTTTCTTCGATTTTATTGAATAATAAAAAAGTAGTTAGCACATTTTTTAGTAATGATTGGACAATGTAAATGTACTTGTGGTATATTTTATCTAAGAAAAGCTCATTAGTGACAATATTAATCAATCTCTTAAATATTCATAATGGTTACCTTCCTCACCCTAATATCATGTTCCCATGCAAAATAAAATCTTTGGGAAAAGGAAAAATTCCTATTTTTGTGGAGCAGCAATTTTTTAGCAAATAAAAATAAGCAATGGGAAAAAGGCGGGGGGCTAGAAATAAGCAGCAATTGCTTATTGAAAAAAGTGACACATGTCTTCACCATTTTTTTTCTATCTCCTTTTTATTTGCCTACAATTTTGTTTTCAGATTTATTTACAACAAAAATAAATAAAAATTTGATTTGAAAATAATATTTAAAATACTGCTTAACATTAAGCAGCAAACATTATCATACATGAGGCCACCAACTCCCTAAATTGTGCCACAAAAAGTTGAGCAGCTGCTGCTTGCAAATATAAGCTAACCAGCAACATGGGAACATGCTCTAAGAGTCATGATTCTTTTATGATGGTTTAGTCATTTTAATTTTCAAATTTTTTCTAGTTTATGAATAATTTAATAATTGAGATATTTAAACTATAGTTAGTAAAATATATATTATATATAATAAATATTTTATTTTTAATAAAGAGATGCAAGTAATCTAATTACTATTTTAAAATATATATTATAATATAATTGCTACTAACTAATTTAAATTCTTTGTCATATAAGTTTCTTATATAGATAAAAAATATTACAAAATTAAAAAATTTGTATAAATTGGTAATATATGCAAGTCAACTTCCTATAAACTCTAGTAATCTCAAATGTGTGTAGTTGCTATTTATATTCTTTGATTCTATGTGTATTATATCCTTCTGTCATGAATTTTCTCTCTATAGGTTAGTAGGTTATCACAAGCACTTGAAAGGGTGTGATCTCTATTTTTTTTTCCTTAAATGCTCATTGACCTCAAATTCTGTTATGTCCTAATTTTTTTTTAAAGGAGCTAGAAAATTTTTATGGTTGAGGTAGCACTCGCTTTTATTCTTTTGCATGTAATTAAAATATTTAAATGACTAATAAAGTAGGTTAGTGGGTTTGTACTTCTACAAAAGTTAAAAATTATGAATCATGTTGAAATTTTGAATTGTTTCTCTCATTATCTCTTGATCTATGGATAAAAGACAATATGGTATCGTAAAATATCCATAGAAAGATAAATTTAATACCACGTAGTACGAATATTAGAAACTTATGAGATTAAAAATATTATAGTATGGCTGAAAAATTAAGTAATTTTGTGCTTTTGCACAATGAATATGGTTGATGATAAGTGTAGGAAATATTTTGCTTTTCTCTTTCCACTACCCTTTTGAAATAAAAAATTAAAAAGAAAAGAACAAATTATGGCTTCATATTAAATGTATCTTTCCCTCTTCACTATAAGGAATAAGTTTAAAATACTAAAATTGCATAAGAAAAAAAATGTGTCATTAATATCTTAGGTAAAGCTTGTATATATGCTTAATTAGAAAACCCTTGGGTAAAGGACCTATGTCCCCAAGGTTTTAACATAAATAGGTTATAATACACATTGTTTCAAAAGAAGTGTTTTACTCCTATTTTTTTAAGAGATATATAATTTTTGCATGGCATGTCAATTTGTATGAAAGACAAGTTCAACAATTGTAATCAAGATAGTCTAGGGAAGAGTTTATGTTGTTTAATTGTTTTACAAAATGAGTGTTTAAGAAAGGAAATAGATTATTTATCCCAATGGTTGAAGTGGAATAGTCATACAATTGATTTTTATTAAATAGCTAAGATCCTAGATAAGTATTATAAATGAAGGTATGAGCCGCAAAAAAATAGGATACCAAAAATATAACTCGCCAAAAAAGGCCCACCAAAAAATACATGAAGATATTGTATAAAATAAAATATTATTTTAGCATTAAATGATTCACCCTTTGACATTAATAAAAAAATCTTGCCACCTTTGGGACCAATGGCAATATTCCAACAAGTAACACTTTTTTGAAATACTAGTTGTACAATAGATGCACTTGTGATATATTTTGTATAGTGGCCCTTTAACATCAACGAGAACAATCTTGCCACCTTTTTATTGCTATAACTATTTTTTTAATTAACATTTCTTTGTTTTTATCCAATAAAAAGAAATTGTTAGTACATTTTTTAGTAATAATTATACAATTTATTAATTAAATAATTTTTCTATTTATTTAATTATTTATTCATGCCTCCTTTATCAATTAAATACTTATTTAATAATTCATTTAATTAATTCTTTATTATTTTTCTCTATTATTTAAATAAATAGATAGGTATTTTATTCATTAAACTTGTTATTTTGCATAATTAAATAAATACTTATTATTTATTTAATTATCTTAACAACATTTATTTATTTCTTATTTATTCTTAAAACTCTGCTCACAACATCAACAAAATCTTCTTTAGTAATTTTCTCATATATCTACTCTCAATCTAAGTATAGTTGATATATTCTCATAAATATAGTCTTATCATTGATAATTAAATGAAGTTCAATTGACCTCTATTTATATGCCCTCATATAATCTAGTTTACAAATAACTTAATAATTCTATTAAATTTAAATATTTAATCAATATAATTAGTAAAGAATATATTAAATATAATTATTATTTTATTCTTAATACAGCAGTGCAAAATAAATATAATTATTATTTTATTCTTAATATAGCAGTGCAAAATATCTAATTACAATTTTTAAAAATATATTAGTATATAGTTGCTCATAACTAATTTAAGATACATTTGTGTCTTGATAAGAAATGAAAATCCTTAATCATATGAATTTCTTATATCGATACAAATATTAAAAAATTAAAAAAAATAGTATAAATTTCTAATATATGCGAAAATCTCAATTTTACTAGACAAGTTTCTAAATTTATATGTTTTATTTATAAAAGATTTTAAATCAATATTAAAATATGATAAAGTACATAAAACTTTCTATTTATGATAAAAATAATATAAACATATAAAATAATTATAAATTAGTAATATATGAAAAAATATCATATTAATCAAGAACGTTTCTAAATTTATATGTTTTATTTAAATTTTTTTTTTTAAATTAATATAAATATATTGTGGCAAGTTAGGGCACAAAGAAAACAAGTGTTGGAGCAATCTGTTAGAATTAATCTTTCCTTGGTTGTCATATTTACTAGGATAAACCAAGGTATCCTTAGTATTATTCTTGTAACTTAGATATTCCTCCTTATGAGGAATCCTACACTTGTCTCACACACTTATGAAATGTGGCATTAATAGAAATGGGATTTACAATGTAACTACTTCCTCACATCTCTATTAAAGAGATGGCTCTCCTCCTCTCTTTAACATAATTTTTCTCTTCTTCTTGAATATCATTGTAAGAGCATAGCTCTCTCTCTCTCTCTCTCTCTCTCTCTCTCTCTCTCTCTCTCCTAGGAATTTTTTGCCCATTAATAATATTATCACGGGTTTTTTTTTACGCTTTTCCCCCTTCAAAAATCTTGTCTCCTTGCTTTGTTTTTTTGGTGTATGCACTTGGTTTTGCGTAATTCATGGTAACACTTCTTAAACCTAAATCTTAGATTAAACAATTTCCTTGCTCTTCATTTCAATATTTTTTCAACATGGTATCAGAGCAGGTTGCTTTAATCATCTCTTGAGTGTGTAGGTAAAGAAACTACCATATCTTGGTTCACTCCAAATTCAGAGACGTATTTTTGTGTTGAATTTATTTAGTAATCTTCCTTACCCTAAATTTTAAAATATTTTTTATGCACATTTCAAAGATATATACATTTTACTAACTTTTCTTAAATAAGAATTCTCATTTCAAATTTAAAAAAACTTATATAAATATTTTTTAAAATTTAAAATTAATTTTTCTTTATTATATTTCATTTCTCTTTGCATATTGTTTTTTTTTCGATTCATTTAAATAGTTCATAATTATCGGTTCATGCATTACTAATATTGTTTCTAAATTTAGCACCATAGTTTCTGTCTCCTTGCATGCATTTTTTTTATTACTAGCTCTATTTCCTTGCATGGATTCTCTTCAAATTCACTTTTTTCTAACAACTCTTTCTAATTTTAGTCCCTTGCTTTTGGGCCATTTTTTTTCTTCGTTAGTTTTTATATTCAAGCAGCTCTCATTTTTTGCATTAAAAATTATTTTGTTCTGAAATTTTTGTTCTTCTGTAATATTTTCTCTTCCTTCATCGTTGATAGAAAGCATTTTTCTTGGTGCATGTTCTTTGTGGTTACTCTTAGCATTTTAGTTTTTACGACATTCGATTTTCTCAATTTTATACATATTGTATCTTGCATGAACATGCTCTGAGATTTAGAATTGTTTGTGGTAACACGGTTTGATGGATATATGAATGGTTAGAGAGATTCAGATGCTGTGAAAAATTGGTGAAAGTTTGGTTAATATAAATGCGAGTCTATATCTGAAAGGAAATACATTAACAGTTTCTTGCAGGTCTCGTTTACTCTTCCCATCACTTGTTTTTTGCAGGTAGACCATTCTGGTGGTTCTCATTTATAAAAATATGCTCATTGTGCCTTCTTCCTTGATGGTTTCATAGAGGTATGCATCTTCTGACTCTTACACTTCCCGTTCATGACCTGTAGTTTTTTCTTTGGTTAATCAGCACCGCACATGTGCCTGGCTCCTGCATTGCCGCTCCCTCTTTTCTCCTACACCCAACATCCTTATCCCTCTACCCTCAAGCGTAGAAGCACCCTCGGCTCCCCTCTTTTCCCTTCTCCTCTTCACGTGGCTTCCACTCCTTCCATCATGGTGAAATCAATCCGCCACCTCCCTCAGCCTTGTGGAAGTAGAGATGTCCGCCTTCCTCCCCCAAAATCTGCCAATTTAAATCCATCTGCTCGGCCGTGATACAGTAGATCCAATCAAAATGTTAATGCTCTGCATTAATACAATTGGTGCTACAATCTCACAGCCCTCAACATTGATGTGGAGGTCTGCATCTTCACCATCCTCTCTGCCTGCTCCTTCGGTGTCTCTTACAAGCATAGTTTTAGTTGTCTATATATTTCTTTAGATTTAGTTTAATTCTTATACTTTTTTTTTAAATAGATTTAGTTTAAAATAGATTTAGTTTTAAATCTTATAGTTTTTTAAATAGATTTAGTTTTAAATCTTATAGTTTTTTAAATAGATTCAATTTTAATAGTTTTAGTTTAATCTTATATATTCGGTTCATTTTCGTTTATGGTTTCAATATATTTTTTTAGATTGTTATTTAGTTCTCACATTTTTTTTGTAGATTCTCTTCTTCCGTTGGTTATAAATTAGCATTTAATTATTATTCTCTCTTTTAAAGTTGTATCAATTTCATCATAAGATTAATATTATATGTTTATCTATAACAGATTAATGTTATCTTTTAACTCATTTGTTTCCTGTTCTTTAACTCATCTATTTTGCAAGGTTGTGCTATTTTGTTAGTAGTTTTTTTTCTTTCTCTTTGCATGCAAGAGATTCTTGTCGTTATCTGTTAATCTATAACGGCTTAACCGAGATTTTTTTGCTCTTAAGTATTCTTAGTTTTAGGTTTCCTCTGGTTGTTGGTTTTCCTTGCATGCCTCCTTGGTGTAAGCTTTTATAGCTTTCTGTTGGTTCATGCAAGTATATATAGTTTGCTTTGAGTTTCTTTTCTTAGTTCTGTTTAGATTCTTCTTTCTTTTATCTCTTCTTTAGGTATTCTTTACTTTTTTCATATTTAACTATGACCACCTTGATGCCAAAAATAAAGTTAACTAGTAAAAATTATCATGCATGGAAAACCCACATGACCTTCATCTTTAGATTCAGACATATTTTAGACATTGCTACTAATGTCAGTTCCAAACTAGCAGCCACTGCTCCTCAAGCTGACCAAACAAATTGGAAGACTAAAAATGAGG
This sequence comes from Thuja plicata, assembly GCA_018584345.1. Lineage (NCBI taxonomy): Eukaryota > Viridiplantae > Streptophyta > Pinopsida > Cupressales > Cupressaceae > Thuja > Thuja plicata. Next base: position 3,063,553 of record MU226838.1, on the reverse strand, counting down.
AAGCACTTGGTTTAATCGGGATCTCCTTAAGTCCTGAATTGTATGTCTTAATTTCTACTTGTATAGAATCCCATCAGAATTGGGACATCCTGCAAAATACCTATAACAGTGTAGATGAGACTCAGAAAATTCAGCTTCAAGACCAACTTGAAGACCTCAAGTATACTGAATTTAACTCTGTTGACAATTTCTTGCTCAAGTTTGATTCTATTAAAGTTTTACTAATTGGTTTGCAAGTTCCTCTTTCTGATTTAAGAATCATCCACATAATTATTCGTTAATGTTTGCCTAGATAGTTTCAATAGTTTATTACAAATATTTACTCTCAGTTAGCAATTCCTAGTCTAGCATCTCAACTCACTTATGTCATCTTTCAAAATATGTTGCGTCAAGAGGAAGAAAAATTGATTCAATTTCGTATAATTAAAACTCATGAACATGCTTATGTCTCTAAAAGTCAAAATAACAATAGATCATCTAATAGTAATCAAAATAACCAAAATTATGAAAGATCAAATAATACTAATACTTCAAATAATAACTCAAGCCAACAATTTAAAGATCATTACAATTCTAGGCCTTCAAATAACTATCATAATAGTAATCATTCAAATAGGCCACATTGTACCTATTGCGGTAAAGATGGTCACTTAATACATAACTATTTTAAGAAACAAAAAGATGATCAACATTATTCTCAAAATTACTCAAATGTAAAATCTAATGGAATTCACTCTCATTTTGCTTTTACTGTTTGTTTTAATGCTTCTAAACCACTTGAATGGATTATTGATAGTGATGCATCTCAACATGTTACTTCTCATAAGTCTTTGATTCTTTGCAACCTGATTCTATGAATATTCCTATTTCTTTAGCTGATAACTATTGCTGTCAAGTTGAAGGAACTAGTAATGTTTCTGTTCCAAATGGTAAATTACATGATGTACTTTATGTTCCTGATTTGAAAGCTAACCATATTTCTGTACCACAATTATGTCAAGATTATAAGGTTGAGTTTCATAAAAATATTTTCCATATCATTGATCCCAATACTAATCAGATAGTTGCTAATGCTAAATTGGATGATGATAATCTCTTTAAATTTTATTGATTTGCATCTCCTAGATATTCATTACTCACTACTGTTGATTTTAACATTTGGCATGAGAGGCTAGGACATTTAAATTCTGATTATATCTCATTAATGCAAAAATAAAATATGGTAGATGGTCTACCTAAGTTTACTCCTAAGTTTGATTGCAATGGATGTATGAGTGGTAAAATGCATAGAGAATCTTTTCCTCATAAATCATCTTGGAGAGCTAATAATAAATTAGTACTCATTCATAGTGATCTTTTAGGTCCTATGTAAAATACTTCTATTTCAGGTTCTAAATATGATTTAACTTTTGTTGATGATTATTCTCGTAGAACTTGGATTTATTTCCTACATAGTAAAGATCAAGTCCTTGATATTTTTATTGAATTTCATGTTTTTGTGGAAAGACAAAGTGGTTGTAAAATTTAGATTCTTAGAACTGATAATGGTATTGAATATGTTAATCATGCTTTCCATTCTTACTTAAGATCTTTTGGTATCAAACATGAACTTACTGTTCCTTATACACCAGAACAAAATGGTGTGGCAGAACGTAAGCATAGAACAATAGTAGAAATGGCTAGATGTTTTTTACATGCTAAAAATATGGATTATAAATTTTCGGCTGAAGCCATGGCATGTGCCACTTACGTTCTTAACAGAACTCCTACTAAGGCCTTACCAAATAAAACTCCTCAGGAAGCTTGGTCAGGAAGAAAACCTAATCTGTCTCATTTAAGGATTTTTGGTTCAACTGCTTATGTTCACACACCTAAACAGAAAAGAAGAAAGTTAGATCCTAAGTCCACACCTCATATATTTGTTGGATATTCTAAAAACACTAAAGGATATAGAGTTTATGATCCTCTTTCTAATAAAGTTCAAATAGGCAGAGATTTTTGCATTTCTGAAAATGGTGTTCATGACTGTTCTCAAATTCTAGATTCTGATTTTAGTCACAACAACATAGTTCTTGTGGAGGACCAACCTCCGTCTCTCAACCCTATTCCTCCTATTTATGTTCCTAAGGTTTTTGTTCCTATTATTTCTGCTTCTAACACTAAGGATAATGCTAATACTCTTCAAAAGGATAATGATGAGCATAAAGATAGTAATGATACTCCTTCTAATGATTTTGTTCCTTCTAGCAGTAGCAATGATGATGATGATGATGATAGTAATAATCTGTTTACTCCTAGTAATTTTGTTAATTCTAGGAGAAATCCTAAATGGTTTAAAGATTTAGTTAATGAAGGTGATGATTATATTTCTAGAATGGGTGGACTTCAACCTAGAAGGATAAATTACTGTAATTATGCCCTTTTGTCTTCTCTTTCTAAATCTAATGATCCTCAAACCTTTGCTCAAGCTAAAAATCAACCTCATTGGAAAATTTCTATGCAAGAAGAATATGACTCTTTGATTTCTAATAACACTTGGGATCTTG
>MU226838.1:3031039-3058190 GCA_018584345.1 Thuja plicata | reverse complement strand
TATATCTTGTATGTCTTAGGAAGAGGCATACCTCTTCGTGAGACAATAGGCCTCACGAAGAGTTATCTCTCTTCCCGAGACATCCCATTAACATTAATCATAACACAAGTCAATGTTATCGACATAACCGTTGTTAATGATCATCGTTTTCTTTTTTGGTCGGTATTAGGTATGTATTTTATTAGATAGAAATAGAGATTACAATATAAGTAGTTAAAATTATATCCTACTAGTCTTCTCCAACATAGCTACAGGAGTTCCACTTCTTTACAATTATAATCAATCTATTTATACTATCATCTACCCAGTATTTGCCCTATGCTACTATAACATCTTAGCCTTAACACATTACATTTATGGCCTATAGCCAAAAAACCTTCCATTTCAAACTGGAGACATGTCCTTTTGTTCTCGAATATGCTCTGCTCCATTGCTCTGCCGCTTTCATCCATCCTCGATTGTCGTTGGCTATGATATCAGATGCTCATCTATTTTTCCTTTGAAACCTTACTTGACTGTGTTTTCATCCTTTTAACATCCTTAAAAATTGTCAAAAAATAGCCATTTTTCATTTCAAAATTTGGGTTCCCCATCCTCTCTGCTAAACATATTTCCTCCCTTTGCACCTTATCTGAGAGCATTTCTTTCTTGGCACCATTCCCACTAACTTTATCATCTTTTCCTCCTCATGACGTTGATGCTCCACCATTTCCTGCTTAATTTTCCTCCATCCCTCCTTTTCCCTGTGAATCATCAGGGGTTTGTCCACTTTCGGGCTCCCTCAAAGGAAAGGGATTAATCCATATCTGCGGGCATCATTATCGTCAGCAAAACACTCTAAGATATCTTTCCTGATGCCTAGAATAGACCATCTGAGCACCGAATCTAACTCCACTAATAGATCATCATCAAATAGTACCTTTATTATCCTACTCACCTCTTCAGTCAGCTCACTAATTTCTATCCCCCCTACAACAATAACTGCGACCATATCTAGGTTTATTTGGTGCTTTAGTTTTTGCCCCTAGAATTGATCACCAACGACCTCCCTGACTGCCTCCACCATTGTTGCAGTTTTAATTTTAACTAAGCCCTTTACCCTCTCAAAGCTCGAAGGCCCCTTGAAAGCTTTCATTTTTTTGTTAGAGTCCAAACAGAATGTGGCTTCCATTTTTAATTTTCTATTCTCTATGTTATCTCTTACTTCTGCTGCTCATTACCCATAGAAGAATGCGAATTAATTCTACCTTCTCAACGCTTCCTTGTTAATCCATTTAATCTTGAAACCCATCCTCTCTCACAATTTGTAACTATTATAAAGCCTGGCCTTCATAAATACAATAAATGCCTTCTCTTTGACACTCTCATTCTAGAGAGTTCCCACATTCGACTGTCATCATTCTAGTCATGTTAATCCCCCATTTGCCACCTTTTTCCAATGATTTAAATTCCCTCCTACAAATGTATGAGGCCGATGTTTACCTTTATACTTTCGGAACACAATCATTCAAGATTAGTTTTATTAAAATCCTCATATAATATGGTGTGTTCTTTTTCCATGCTTGTAACCCAATTAGCTATTTTATCTGCTTCTACATTACCCTCACGTAATGTGTGGCTTATATTGAACTCCTTCACATTTTGAAAAAGGGTTACCACCTCCCTAATTATATTGTTAATAGCCCAAGTCTGGGAATATCCCGTCTTAATATCTTCTATAGTAATCTATGAATCTCCCTCCAAATGCAATCTTTCCACCCCCAATCTAATTCCAAGCTACACTGCAATTAGAGCCGCTTGTGCCTTTGCCATATTATTTGTTCCATATCCTATCTTCTGGGCCACAAATGCAACCATATCTCCTTCACTAGTCCTCTCTATAGCCCCCACCCTAGACATCCCCAGATTCCCTTTGGAGGATTTGTCAAAGTTTATTTTAATCCATCCATTATCAGGAGGGAACCATTTAACATCCTTTCTGCAAATATTTGTACTTCCCCCATGTCTGTCATCATTCTTATATCCAACTTTTATCCCTGGCCATTGTTTGTGTATATAGCTGTCCCAAGATGAAAATATTGTATTTGTATATAACTTACTTACATCCGAGCTCATTACTTCCTGTATCGAGGCATTAATTCTAGATAAAAAAAAATTTATAGGTTCAGACACATCCTTAAAAATTCTCCTATTACACTCCTTCCACAGTTACCATATTATTATTGAGGGGCTTACTGTCCAGATTTTGGAGAAGGTGGATTTTCTTTGGTTCCCCCACCACCCCTTGAATGTGTCTAAAAGTTATTTGGGCATTGGGCCTACCAATTTTAATTTTGCCTTAACCATTCCCCAACATTGTGTTATGCCCTGCATTCTTGTCACTACATTTTGTGTGCAAAATGTTGGGTCCCCCCTTTTTTTTGGTTTTTGCTTTTTGTTCTTGCCTTACCCTTTTTCTGCCTTCTTTTTGTTTTCTTTCTCCGGGGTTTTCTCCTCGCGATTGTGTTTTGTCTTGTTGGTTTCTCATGCCTCCGAGACCCCAATCTTGGAGTTTGTCATCCTTTGTTGGGAGCTGGATTCCAGAATCTGGGATTCTTCCCCACAATGTTCTCTTTCCTTAAGATGATATCATCATGAGGAATCCCCGGGCCCCGAGTCCGGGGGTTTTTCTATCTGGAGTTTGCTGATGAAGAGGTGGATTGCCTTTTACCGCGGGTATAAATAGAAGTTACCTGTCATTTTCACATTTACCGCGATTAAACACTCAAGCAATCAGAGTGATTTCAGAGTGATTTGCAAATATTTAACGATAATCTAGCGCTAAATACTTCCATCATTTCTGAGTGATTGTGAGTGGTTTGTGGTGGCCGATTGTGATCATTTGAAGGTTGTAGTTGTTGCACAGCTTTCGCGGAGGCTTTCTTTCCCTCTCCTTTCTATGTTCTTAGGTTGGTGCCTCTTTTCACTTCGGCTTTCCTTCTATCTGGTGTTGTTTCCTTTCTATTTTTGGTTGTCTTTGCCTCTTTCTTCCATTTTGGTTGTTTTTGTTTCTTTCTGGTTTTGCCACCCGTTGGTGGGTCAGCTCTACCAGAGGGTTGTCCGCCCTCTGTGCAAGTGTAGTTAGCTTGTAAATAGTGTAGAAAGCTGTAAATAGTTTGTGTTTGCCTAGTTTCTTGTAGATGTTCGCTCTGTGAAGTATATATGTGTAAATGCAAGGCATATGTGTAATTTTAGTGTATACTTGTTGTATATCCCTTTGTTCCCTATGTATATATCCCTCAGCTCCAATGTATATCCTTCTAGATAGTTTAGCAAGCTCGCTAAGTTGCCCGTGTCCCCCTAGAATATTTTCCTTATAGGGTATTACCACGCCGGCTATGAAGGCCCCCCTACAATATTTTCCTTATAGGGTATTACCTTGCTTTGTGTCCCCCTAGAATATTTTCCTTATAGGGTATTACCATGCCGGCTATGAAGGACCCTAAGGAGGTGATGGGCACCCATTCTAACCCCTTGTCTTCCTCCAAAACTCCATAAAAATATAAGAAGACCAATGCGGGTTCCATGGGTGGTACCCAAATCACAATTGAGACTAAGGAGGAGGAGGAAGATAATGATAGCAGAAGGAGGTCCCACAAAATTGCTAAAACCTGCTTCAAACAAAAAGTGGTTAGGAAGCATTACATTGAAGATGAGAAGGAAGAGGAAGAGTCAGAGAAGGAGGAGGTAAAAAATATTAACACCAGTGGGAACACTAAAAAGGGGAATAAAAGAAAGATCATGGAGAAAGAAAAATATCTGGATGGGGATGAGAAGAGCCAGGACTCTCCCCAAATTTTGGCAAGCTTCACTCTTCCCACCATTGACCTCTCCAAGAAGAATTTGTTTGAATATAAGACTAAGAACTCGCAGCCCACATCCCCATTGTAAACGGACCCCCCGGTGATGGCCGAGGAACCCAAGGTGGATAAGAAAACTAAAAATAAAGCCCCAGAGTTTAAGGAAGAGGCGACCGAGAGCATACAGAACACGGTGAATGAAATATCCCAACTCTAGAAGGATATTAAATCTCTTCATAATTCCTCCCTGGATTCAGCCTCAAAGATGGATCTGCGGGAGGTCAAGGAGGAAACAAAAAATCTAGGTGAAAGTTTCAACAAGGTGGTTGGGTTCGTGGTCAAGGTTATGCATTTGGCGGCTACCACACTCCAGCTTATGCAAATGGCAAAGGCATCTGCCCAGGGGGAAGAACACAAGGATGAGAAGCTATTCCAATTCCTCATAGAGGATTGGCTCAAGCTATTGTTGGATAGTGGGGGTAAAAACCCCAATTAACCTTCTCTTTTTTTCTATGCTTTGTTTTTTTATTGGTTTTCGTTGGCTGGAAAATGAGGGCCTTGTTGTGGTTCTGCTGAACTTTTGCTACTGGTTTAGTTTTAATTCCTTCTTTACCGTTAATCATAATTACTTGGATACTTACTTTCACAAACTTGTTACCAGCATCGAGGTGAAGCTAGGGTCTGTTAGGGATTGCAGGCTGGTTACCAGCACCATGCTGGAGTTGTGGCCTGTTAGTTTTAATTTTTTGTTTTTGATTTTTAAAAAGGGTATTGGCTGAGGGTTTGTTGACCTCTGTGATGTGCTGGTAATCTCCTAGTAGTATGCACTTCTCATGCTATCTGCGTTTGTTTTGGTCAGCCCCCTTGTCTTGGCTTCTTTTTTAATCAAAAACTTAATAATATTAAGTTTTGAAAATTAAACAAAAATAGGTAAATTACAGGGACCCAAAACCCAACAAGTTCAGAATTACAATAGTGGGTTACACTTTTTTGCCTAAACGAACATTGAAGTGTACATTTTGAGAAAAACTTTCACATTCGGATGCATATTGTCGTTAAACTGTTTAAAATTAGAAGATGAAGTAAACTAGAGTCTTTTAGGATTTTCTGTCTAGATTTCAAATATATTTTTTTTATTTTTATTTTATTTTATTTTAATGGGATTTTTTTTCTCCCACTAAAACTGCTATGTTGCTGAAAATGCCATTTTCAAAAAGGTACAATGACTTCGTACAACATAACTTTTTTTCTAAAATAGATATCAATGTGCTTCTTTCAAATTTGGTTTTGTAACATCCATATGGAGGGCATGCAATTGGTTTGATGACATTATCATGAGTATTGCATATTTTATGAATGTTTGAAGTAGAGTAAACTGTAATTGTGACATACGTTGACTAAGTAACTGATAACTTGTGTATTTATCAAAATTCATTTTTTTTTTTTTGATAGAAAGAAGACTCAAAGCCAGAGGGCACTGTTATTTTTCAAAAACAAATTTCTCTTTTCTACTATTTTTCATTGAATGTCAAACCTGGAAGTGTATATTGGATAAAAAACCTACATCCAATGCACGTCAAAATACATAGACCTAATTAATTCAAAATTTATCAAATCTATATTCGTTAGAAAGATCGTTCAGAGTACTTGTGTGATGCAAAAATGAGGTGTCCCTATTCTTCCATTTGAGCCCTGCGCTTGAGCCCCGAAGCCATGAAAATTGCAGATTTCTGTTAGGCTTTGCAGATAGCCTCAATTTCGGGGGTTTCGATCGAAACTAATTAGTTTCGATCGAAAGTACTTTGTTATTTTAACATGCATGTGGGTAAAAATCCCACTAAAATCTTTACTATCTTAGTTTTTATCGAAACTAAGTTAGTTTCGATCGAAACTAGGTTAGTTTCGATCGAAACTAAGCAAAAAAGGTAGTTTCGATCGAAACTATGAATGTTTCAATCGAAAGAATCAGGTACTTTCTATCGAAAGTACCTGACTAAATCCTCCCACCTCACGGATTTGTGAGGAATTTCTTCCTCCGAAAAAGTGTAACCCACTATTGTGGGATCACCCGGTCATGTCCATCTGCATAAAGGTGCAACTTCCTCTTCAATGATCTTCAATTAGGATTTTCAAAGAATGAATCAACAAAGCTCTCAAACAATACTTTTTACCCCAAAGTATTAAAGGTTAAAAAATTTAGATCTCGAGTAAAGAATTAATTGAAAGGAATCACTGAAATATTCGTAGGAATTCAGCCAAAAGACTAAATTTCTTTCAAAGTAATCAAGAACAATACTTAAACAAGAAACAAAATTCTCTTCCAATCTGAAAGAAACATAATACAACACCACGATTATAAATGTAATTCCAAAAGAAACTCTATTTATGCACTCCAATGAAAACACCAAAGTTGCGGTACTATTTTGTATTAAATTTCAACCAACTGATCCAAATATTTCCATATCACAAAATTTCTTTCCAATATCTAAGTATCACTATGAAATTAAAGTATCAGAAACCGATAAAATTACAAAATTTGGCCGACCTTATTCTCAGGTCATAATAAGCCATTTATATCTAGAGAATAATTATTTTTAAGGTAGTTTTTGAAACTAACTCCACAAAGGAGTGAAAGTAAGAAAGATAACTTTGGAGATCTAAGGTAGTTCAAGTAACAGAAAGTATCAAAACAAAAAGCCAAAAATAATCATTCTGTTGTGATTATCCCACACTATATCTAGGTTAAGGGTGTTGTCGTGGTTGATTGTGATTGTGCACATAGTTTCTTCCATTCCAGATGCTTGGTAGAAAACTAAACTACAAATTGATGATTCAGAATACCAATGTGGGCAATCCTCTGTTTCCAAATCTTATTTTCCCTGCTAACTAGATCCACCATTTCTTTGTGTGTATCCAAATTTTTATGGCACATGATCAAGGTGGATTCCATTTTAGTAATCTAAGAAAAGTCATCAGGTGTAACTGTTTTGGCTTCCTTTACCATATGAACCTTTTCTTTGAAAACTTGATACATTTCTTTAGGATTTTGCAGATTCTTGCCATCCTCTTTAAACAGTGGTACTTTGATAAACCCAAGATCATTCTTCATCATTCATGCTAAGGCTACAAGTTATTTAGCCAGTTTAGTGGATTCTTCAATACCTTGCTTTATGATAGAACTCCTCCAGTTAAGATGATCTTGTAAGACAAAAATAATCTCATCATCAACACCTGCAATAGGCCGCTTAGACAAGCACTTCATCAGTCCATAATTCTTTACTTCAGCTATCTGCATCATTACAACCATCCATTGGGTCTTCTCTTTATCCCACTTTGTCAATTATGTATCTAGGTTGTCTTTTGCGGCCATAATATCTTCATAAGTTTGACTAAGATCACTTATGTATTTGTTCCCGCGATTAATGACTGAATCCATCCAACCTGCATATGCTTCAACAATAGACTAATTGTGTACAATTTGTTCTTTCATCAGTTGATTGTCAGGGGATTTCATATCGAAAGCTAGTGGGGTCTGTATTGTTATTACTTGATCAGGATGGTGGATAGAATAAATATACTCGGCCATCTGTGAGATGGTTGACTTCATTTCTAGTTTTTCTTTTTCATCCTTCTATGCCCTTCTCACAATATTCTTTGTGGAAGATTCCAGATGTTTGACATCTTCTACCTGGGTTTCCACACCAAGATCAACTTTTTCCACTTTAAAATCATCAAGTGTTACCTCATCTAAGCTCTTCTCATTCTTGGGAATAGCAATCTCTATAAACCAACGTCCTATTTTTTCATCCATATCTATCATCGCTTTAGTTTTAGGATTCTTGATCTTTACTTCTTTCCCTAAATATCTACTTAGCATATCATTATCAGGAAATGAGATAGGTACAATACTCCTTTTCTTGCTAATGGAATTTTGGAGCCATGCTGGTGTATCCTCTATATCTTTTGCAGGGGGAGTTTGTTGAATGACCGAATCAATAGATAAAACCTTGCTAGTGTCATGTTCTTTATCTATTTCCCCCATCTCTCCAACATTTCCAAGATCCATTACATCTAGAATCCGGTTATCCATGGGAGCTTGTTTCTCTATACTAGAGTCCAATTCAACAACCTCAGGATCAAATATGACCTTTTTTTGTCTTTTACTTCTAGAACGGGTGGTTCTTTTTGGAACATGGGATTTTATTGATGAAGGCCTTTTTTCCAAATCAACCTCCAATTCAACTATACCTGCAACATCAGGTTCAATAGAAACATTAGGAGAAAAAATTTGATCTTTCGAGGGCAGGGTATGTTTGATTTGTTTAAGAGTGACCAGCTCATTCTCCTATATCTTTCCCAATCTCTTATCTCTTAACCACTTCTCTATTCTCCTGATAACATTGAAAGTTCTAATTTGAACATTATCCTCTTCATGTTTGGTCCAATAAATTTCTACTAGGGGTTCATTCTGCACTTTACTGCTGAATTAAGAATCAAGTACCTCCTCATTCTCGCACTTTGTAACCCCTTTTATACCATAATCTTCTATGGACCTCAAATTCATCTTCATAGTCTTCCCAATAGTCTTCAAGTTGAGCATTATGAGTGAATCCCTCTTTCATGCCCAGGTAGGATTTACCAAAGCCCTTGCTGTCAAATTTTGGGCATGCAATGAATGTTTTGAATTTGTAATTCTTAGCCTTTGCTGATAATTTTAGGGCATCTGAAGTGGATTTACAACAATAATGCCCTAGCTCCATAGGAAAGGTAATCGTTGAAAGCTGCTCTCCCTTTAAAATTTTCTCTATAATTGCTAATTACCTGCACACTTTGGTGAGTACTAGATGATCTAGGGCATATCTGGTCAATCTAAGAGGTGCACCTTTGAATCCACCCACCCTACTGTATGTGAACCTAGGGAATTGTATAAATAAAATACCATAGGTTTGGATTAACTGCACTACTTCATCAGACATCCTTTTGTGTAAACAACCTTGTAACTCAAAGACAAGATGGACCATAAACACATCATTAACCCTGGCAAAGTTCCCAGAACATCTTCTCAGCTGCAATAGTGGATAGTAGTCATAAATCTTAATTCCTCGGAACCACAATAATGCAAGAAAACCAGTTTGAATGAGAAAATGAAAATACCACCTTCGCTTATAAAGGCAAAAGATATGCCTGAATTGATGGCATGCACAAACTTTCAATTCATCCATGCGAATTAAATGTCAAGGTGACATATTTTTTGACATTTTATTAATTAAACATTTCATCACACTCTTCGGGCTTACAAATAATGATTGATCTCGAGAAGAAGTACAATCAATTAATGCTTCAAAATCTCCTGCCGATCCTTTCTCCGTACCATCATTACCTTCACTTGATATTAAATCCATTACGGATTCAAAAAGAAAATCTTCAGATTTGAACTTTTGGAATGGAACTTTGAAAGTTCAATTGAAAGTTCAAACTAAAAAGATGGACTTGACTAAAGACGCGATAGCTTCTTGTGAGAACATGGACTTTAAACTTCCACTTGCACTTTTGAAAGTTCAAATTAAAGTTCAAAATAGGAAAAACCACCTAAAGGAAAGCTATCCTGAATGAATCCCTAACAACGCTAGATGCGTAATTCAAACTGAACAAAGGAATTTGAACTTTTGAAAGTTCAAATTAAATTTCAAAACAACCCACAAAAAGATAAATGTGAAAGAAAAATAATAACGGGTGTAACACTATCATAGTTATCATTAGTGACAACAATTATCAGTATAGTAATGAATCTTGATGAATTTTATAAATGATAAGATCACCATATTAGAAAATATATAATCACATTATATCTAACTTGTAAATTATGTATATTTATTTTATAACTTTATCTCCCTATGTTTGTAATTCCTGAATGATATAAGTATATGTAATTTATATGTATAAAATTAATGAGAGCCCTAAAGATTATTTGTAAATATGTTTTCTACTCAATCCTGTCAGGGTAAAAAGACCATTGAGACCCTTAAAATTTTAAGTAAAAGTTTACGGGGGGATTTTGAAAGTATCATTGTTTTATCTTCCATTCATCTTGTTATGGTTTTTGAACTTAAATTTGGGATGTGATCGAGAATTGAAAGACAGTTGTTAATTTTCATCTTTTTTATTATTTAATCTTGGTAAATTTTTCCCCATCGACTCCTAGGTTAGCTAGTGAATCCGCGTCTTTGTTTCCCTCTCAATAGATGTGATCAAATCTTGTTTCCTGAAATCTATCCACAAGGTCTAAACCTCTTCAAGCTTTGAGTTTAAAATCCAGTTTGGTGTACTTCTTATTCTCAAAGTGTTTAGAATAATTTGTGAGTCTCCTTCTATTACCAATTTATGGATCCCACTACTTAAGATTAACTTAAGGCCTTCATTTAACACTTCTATTTCAGCTAGATTATTTATAAAAATGCCTAAAGATTTTTCCCTTTTAACCACCCATTAACTCAATTTGTTCCTAATAATGCATCCTACACCAGCTTTCCCTGGGTTTCTTCTCAAAGCCCCATCAAAATTAAATTTCATCCACCCATTTGGAGGAGGATTCCATTCACATAGGGATCTAGCTAGCTTATTAGCTTTGGAGTGCCTCAATTGTGGATTAATTAGGCATTTCCAACTTTTCTTATTGTCCGCATCCCATTCTGTGAAAGATCCTTCCTCTTTGAAAGAATTTTTTAAGTGATTATTAGTTACTTCTATAATACTTGCTTCAATTTTATTGATCAGTGTTTGTTTATCCATCTTTGTTTCCGTGAATATCCTTCTGTTACGTTATTTCCAGATTTCCCATACCAGAATAGATGGGGAAATTCTCCAGATCTTACTATACACTTTGGATCCATGCTGATGCCAACAACTCAGGAAGCTCATAAAACTTTCATTGAAAGTAGAAGACCAATTTATCTTATAACAAAGCCATTTCCAACGGTGATTAGAAAAATAACATTAATATAATAAATGTCTAGTGGTTTAAGATGCAGATTTGCATAATACACATCTTGATGGTCCTTCAAAACCTAATTTAGTAAATATGTCAGAGGTTAAGATTCTATCTTGCAACGCTTCGCATATAAATATTCCCGCCTTCGGAAGGTAGGTAGGATCCCAACATAGATTAAGAGGAATATCCACTTTATGCCAATCTTGAGAATCAATAATCATCTCATAACCTTTCTTAACAGTATAATTACCTTTCTTTGAAGCACCCCATATCAACCTATCATGGCTAGCTTTATTGTTCACTTTCCTAGATTTCAAAAAATGTCCACAATCATTAAGCTCATCTTGAGATAGCATTATATTCAATGCATTTTTCCATTGCCATCCTTCCTGAGTTTTCTCAATGTAATCTTTGAAGTGTATACCCCAACATCATATCAAGGTGTTCTTAATGTTGTCCGAAAGATAAACATTGTCCAGGGATGGGAGACCATCCCAAGAGTCTTCCCAGAATAGGGCTTCTTAACCTTCTCCAATGTCCCAAGTGAGATTTTTCGTGATCAAATCTCTATTTTGCATCCTGAAATTCTATAATTTTGAGCCTTTCAATGGATTAATACTATGAAAAATAGTAGAGGGAACAAAGCTAATTAAATATTTAAGGTATAAAATTTTAGCCCATTTGCTATCATTTTCTTGGAACATTCTCCATACTAGTTTAGCTCTTAGAGCTTTGTCCTGCCACTCAAAATTTTTGATACCTAAACCACCAAATTCTATTGGTCTACATATTTGATCACATTTTATCATCACTCATTTATTTTTCTCTTCTGTGCCTTGCCAAAAAAATTCTTTAATTTTTTATTTAATTGTTTACCAACTCCATTAGGGAGCGGTAGAAATTACATTTGGTAAGTGGGAATCATAAATATGACAACTTTGATCATTGTAGCTCTACCAGATTTGTTTAGATACTTCCCCTTTGAACTATCCAACTTTGATTCTAATTTGGATATTATGGTTTTCCATGAATTTCCCTCTTTTTGACATTTTTCTAAATGAATCCCCAAATATTTGCATGGAAATTCACCTTTGTTGAAACCCATTATATTGCAAATATTTCTGTCTACCTCCGACAAATTATTAAGGAAGAAAATCTCAGAGTTCTCTGCATTCACTTCTTGATCCGATGCTTTCAAGTATGTATTAATGATTTTTTTGAATTCATGAGCCTCAGTACTTGAAGATTCTCTTGGTAGTATAGTATCGTCTACAAATTTTTGGTGAGTAATATTTTCTACCTCATCGGTCACTTTAACCCCTTTAATTTTCCTTTCAAGTTGTTTTAATTTAATAGCCCTCCAAAAGGCCTCAGCCATGATTATAAAAAGAAAGGGGTAAATGGGAATCGGGATCCACTTGTCAGATTCCTCGGGATATAATTAAATATTAAATTAACCCATTGATGAGTAAAACCAAATGCTTGGATAGTTTTACATAAAAATCTCCAATAAACTTTTCCACAGGCTTTACGAATACCTAATTTCATCAACATACGAGGGTCTTTGTTTATTTGTGTTGAGTGTATCAATTCCTGTATTATAATTATCCCATCATATATTGAGCTATTTGAGACAAAACTTTTTTGTTCTTCTGATACAAGCTTATGGATTATATTTGTAAGTATATTTGCCAGGGATTTAGAGAGTATATTGTATCTAGTGTTGCAAAGTACAATAGGTCTAAAATCTCCAAGGGAAGTTCTATCTATTTTTTATGGAATTAGTGCTAAGAAATTATTATTAATTTATTTTAATAAAGTTCATAAGTTCCTAGTTGCTTCAATAACTTCCCATAACTCCTTCCCAATGTTGTCCCAACACTTTTCAAAGAAGAAATCCTGAAATCCGTCTGGTCCTAGAGATTTATCTGATTTTAGTGAAAAGAGGGCATCTTTGACTTCTTCCAAAGTAAATCTCTTGTTGAGGTTGTTACCTTCATCAATGAGAATTCAAGGTATAGCCCTTAGCATTTCATATTTAGCCTCAAGATCTAATTAATCATAGTTATTTAAAATCTCTGAATAATAATTGATAAAAGTTTCTGCAGATTGAGTTGGACACTCGATCTCTAAACACCTTTCACCTTGGATTTTAGTTATTCTATTTACATTGTGACTATTTAAAGTCTTGGTATGAAAGAATTTAGTGTTCCTATCTCCAACGTTTAACCAGTTCTCTCTTGATTTTTGTTTCCAGAATGTTTCTTCTTTTGCTAAAATAGTTTCTTGTTTGTTTAATAATTCTTTTTCCTTAATGTATTCTTCATCCTTCATTCCTTTCTCTATAATTTTTGTATTTAATTTCATGATTTCTTCCTTGTTATCTGACTTTTCCTTAAATATGTTTTTAAAACTTTCGTTGTTCCATTTAATTATTGTTTTATTTTAATCTTTTTAATTTTGTGACAAAACTGAACATTCAAGATCCTTGAAAGGCCTCTTCTTGCCACCATTGTTTAACTTTCTCCAAAAAACTCACATTCAAGAACCACATGTTTTCACATTTAAAGGAACACCTAATTGGTTTATGTTATTCCTTTAATTCAAGTAAAATGGGGTAGTGATATGAGCCAGCATATGGTAATATTGTTTTTGTAATAGCCCTATCTATTGTGCAAATATCATTTCTGATAAAGAATCTATCTAGTCTTTCAGTAATATAGCTATATCCTTTCCTTCTATTGTTGCATGTATACAGTCCATTTGAAGTTGGAATGTCCATGAGGGAGTTTACCATGATCCAATTTTTTTAAAATATATTGTAGCTTTTGATTCCGTTTGAATACCACCAGTTTTTTCATTCATGGTTGATTTTGCATTGAAATCNAACCCCCCCCCCCCCCCCCCCAAAGTATAAAAATAGACTGAGGTTCCAATTTCATATAATTAATAATCTCTATCCAAACATAAAGTTTTTCAAATTTTGGTGTAGGGCCATAAACATTAATAATGTTAAAGTGGATATTACTTCTAAAGTTTTTGCACTTACTTGCCATCCAGTTTTTAGTAGCCACAGTCAATGTAAAGTCTACCTTTCTGGGATCCCATACAATACCTAGACCCGCTGAAGCACCCAAAGATTCTATGAATTTGCATTTCCAATATCCTAATTTCTTTGTAATCTTTTCCCCTTCTTCCTTATTAAGTTTTGATTCCTGTATTAGATTAATTTCTTATTCAAAGAGGGTCAAATTGCACTTTAAAAAGTTCTTCTTGTTAGGGGCATTTAAGCCCTTAACATTCCAAGATGTAATCTTCATATTTCTATGGGAAGGAGCTTCCCCTTCCCAACTTTAAGTTTATCACTAATTTTAGTTTGATTCTCAGCCTTACCAATAGCTATTCTTAGTTCCACAAGACTCTTTCTTCCCCTTTTCTTGTTGATCTTACCACAGTTAGGTTTATCCATACCCTTCATATTTGTTGATATACCTAGATTATCTTGATGTTTTTGGGCATTAATAACACTTGATACTATCTCTTCACCCTCTTTTACTTCTTCATCCTCTCTTATTTCTTTCATTTTTATTTCTCTTAAATATTGATTATATCTTTCTTCTTTTGAAATCGTCTTGGGTTTCTTGATGTTTTTACCTATTCTTTCATTGTTAGAGATCTGCAAGAGGGCCCAATCTTTTGGTTCTTGAATCCCCAATTCTTCCTAGGATTGAGGATCACTCATGAATATCTAATCTACTTCTTCTAAACTTCTATGAGTTTTGTTAATAAGAATTGAATTTACTTCAATTGGAATATTCACCTTTTCAATTCCCTTTGGAGTATCAATAGACTGTGGGGTTTCTATACCAATGACTTCAAACATCTTTTTTCCATTAATTGGTGTTTGCCAAAGTTTTGAGTAGTTTTTCTTTCTGATAGTAGGGGAACATAAGCGGGGAATTATGTCCATCTTATCCAGAGTTTTCTCAGCTAAGAGTGCCTCAGTTACCCGGGCGATTGGGCATATCAAACTAACCTGCTTTCTTTCCTTGTCATAATATTTTTCTTTCTTCTCTATTCTTTCTTCAATATGTAAGTTATCATTAGCAGACCAAGAAGTTTGAAAGCTTACTGGATAAACATTTGTGGCTAAGGGGGTAAAATCCATAGAGTTTTTCCTATCCTTATTGGAATCAAAATGGGGATGCATCTGTATAGCCAATGTTTGTTGCTGATCAACACAAATGCACCTCTTTTTGTCTTCTTCTCCAATGTTTGTAGTTGAAAGGCCTACAACAATATCCAAATGGGCATCAAAGGGAACCTGGCTCCTATCTTGAAAATTAGTAGCCATGTCTTTTACCTTATCCACCATTCCATCTAGATAGTCTTTGTGGGCTTCAACCTAGCTGAGATGCTAATCACAAATTTCATCGTGTATTGAAATAATGTCATTTATGAGTTTTCCATGAATTCCCAAGTTAGCTTTAATGAAACTGAGAGATAAATATTGGGACATACATTGGTCGCATTGTTAAGTACTTATCTCATTTACTATGAGTACCTCTTCCTTATTATCCTTGGCTATTATTGTACGACTATTGTCCGTTATGTCTTCCCTATCATTAATTTGACTTGAATATTTGTCTATTAAGTTTTTGTAGTCAAGAGGTAAGTTTTCTATAATTTCTACAGGTTCTCTATCTTCTATGATAATTTCCTTAGATATGATAAAAGGGGGGTTCCGAGAAGGAGGATTCAGAAACTTGTTTAGCCTAGCCACCATGCTAGGAACCAGATAAGAGTGATGTATTTGAACCATATCCCACTCAAAAATGTTTTGGTTTGGGATTGTCTTATTATAATTTCTACTTGAGGGAGAAAGGTCATCATCTACTATGATCTCACCTTCAATATTATTGTTTATGTTTTGAAACTTACTTGGAGAATAACACTGTTGAATGGTGTTGGTATTTATATTTTTTTTTTTTATTTGAAGAGAGGTCTAGATTAGGGTAAATAAGTGAGGGAAACCATTCCTCTAAATTTGAATTCCTATGAGTATGTATTTGGTCAATTTTTAGGATCCCCTATTCTACATATTTTTTAAGAAGAGTGATGTTATTAATTTGTCCTTCATATTTTGTATATTGTATGTTATAAATTGATCTATTAATTATTATTCAAATGATGTCCTCATCCTTAAAAATAGGAGACATTATAATTAGTAACTTGACTTCTTTCTTATTATTATGTTGTATATCTACTCCTAAATATTATCCTAAGGATGAGCCTGTTCTTTCCAGAAAATGTGAATGTAAAATTTCTACAGGAAGATCAAGAATCAAAATCCATTTGGGGAAGTTCATAGAACTGGCTACATGTTCATTGACATTAGGCTACCAAGGAAAGAAATTAATACTAAAACCTTTATAAAAAAAATAGGGGAGACTGTAAAAGTTCTATTTTATCTTAAACCTTTTTACATTGAAGATAAACTAAACATGAGGTTAGGGAAAGAATACTTATCGGTGCCCAACGGAATGAGTTTAGGCATTTTCCAAGATTAGGGTTTTTGGATATTGGCCCATTCCAATATGCATAAAACCCATGGATGTGACAATATTCCCATCTATTTTTGCTAATAATAATGCTTATTATAATCATGTTTAAAGTCGATGCTCTAAAAGTCTGGGTTCAAAATTACTACCTGTATTTGCTGCCCTATCCAAAGAGGAGCTAGAAAGACAGAGGTCACCTTTTTCACCAAAATATTTTTCTCCAAAGCCACCATAAGTTTGTGGTTTGAAATTGTTCATGACAGTGGTATATTTGAGAGAGGGCCCATATGATTGATTCTGAGACTGAAAACCAAACATCCTCAACACCTTGTGTGTTGTGGGACTTGGTTTAACTTCCTGCTCTTTTTGTTTGTTGATAGAGAATCCTTTATCACGCATATATGGAGGGATATAAGTTCTTGATCTTGAATCCAAGTTACCATCTTGTAGAAGGGCAACTGATGCTGCTTCTATCTGCAAAACCTTTTTATGATCAATGGGAGGGTGACAATGGGGGGGAGAATACAAAGAAGACCAAGAATTATCTCCAATCTTATTGGGGTATAATGTCTTAAAAATGTTACCAAGAGGTAAGGAAAAGAGGGAGGTCTGAATTGGTCTAGATAATCCTTTCTATTTTTTTCCAAATTGGCGAGCCCTTTTGGCATTTTTACGATGAGAGGGAATCCACTGACTATCCAATAAGGGGTCAGCCAGCAAAACTTCAGTCGATTATTCTTGAGAAATAGTCCTGGTTGAAACCCTAGGAGATAAAAACTTTGGGATGATGGCCAAGGGAAATCCAAAGAAACTATTGCTTGAATAGGAGGTTGGACGTGCGGTGAACATACTTGCATATTTCATCCTAGCAAAGAATTTTAATTGTAAGTCTAAAGAATCCACAGATAAGATATGGTATTTCGCAGGGCTAGAGCAGAGTAGAGCCATTTTTTTATTGCGGTTAGTTGAGATTCATGGCTCCTCTATTAATGAAATAATTATTTAATAATTTATTTAATTAACTCATTATTCTTTTTCACTATTATTTAAACAAATAGATATGTATTTTATTCATTAAACTTGTTATTTCCCATATTTAAATAAATACTTATTATTTATTTAATTATCTTAACAACATTTATTTATTTCTTATTTATTCTTCAAATTCTGTTCACAACATCAACACAACCTTCTTTAGTAATTTTCTCATATATCTACTCTCAAGTATAGTTGATATATTCTCATAAATATGGTCTTATCATTTATAATTAAATGAACTTCAAGTGACCTCAATTTATATACCCTCATATAAATATTTATTCACAGCATAGTCATTTGAATGTCTTTCACTTTATGTTTTACTATAAAATGCAAGTACCAACAATCCACACGTGCCTCCAGATTTCTATAAAATATATGCATCCCTTACAAGGAAAATCATTAACAACTCTCAAAGAAGACTTTAAACATGTCAAATACATTCTTATAGATGAGATGAACTTCATAGGACCCAAACTACTCTTGAAAATAGATAACCATTTACGTGAAGCATTTCCACATAACCAACAACAAGCTTTTGGTGGATTTTCCATCATACTCATTGGAGACTTAGGCCAGCTACAACCAGTAATGGATATCCCAATATATGCCTCACACTCTAGAGCCCTCATTCTTTGGCACACATTTACTATTTCTATTACATTTGACACAATTTTCCATCAACAAGTGCAAAGTGACTCCCAACAACACTTTCGAAGAATCCTACTAATGTAATTTAAAAATCGACCCAGTCCTCCATAATCCAAAACTCTCCATAATCATTCTCAAATCTGTAACTTCTCACTATTCTTTCTTGACAGACCTCGGATTAGAGGCTCCAAATCCTTGTTTAATCATAATAATAATGATATATCAAGTCCATGTTATGCTTCATTAACAATGTTGATTCTTCTCACCGACATCCGGTGACTAACTCCTTCATGGTCTGTGTTTGCATTCAATCACCCTATGGCTGGTCTCTATGAACATGCACATTCATGTGACACGTTCGCCACCTTTCTCCACTCTACGCGGTGTGACTCCACCACCTTTTCCATAAGATACCGGCCACCTTCACTCTGTTTCAAAAATGCGTTTACATCAAAGCATCTTTGCTGATCTCGTACTTCCACCACCTTTTCACCATTAATAACGACCGAGTCACATAGTGCTTGAAAGGTGATGATCTCAGCTATCATTTGGGAATGACATTCATTGTCTTCGACCACCTTTCTCTGCAACTATAATAATAATCATTCCCTCTTGTTTTTCTTTCAATGTGACTGTGGAAACCATGTCTTTCGGGCTCCACGCGGGCATTAAAAAATTGCCAACTTCTCCGATAACAATGGTGAAATTCAAAACCAATAAAAGGATATGCAATAGTTCTTGAAAAATAGTTATCCAATGCTTAATGCACTTGAGCTATTATAGCCGTGTTTCAAAGAGATACTTTGTGAAACAAAATTGACTTCCATCCTAGCCCAAATCAGGAATGTAATGTAATCCCGAGCATAAGGAAAAGATATACTATGTAATTGAGATTTCCCAAAACTCAAAACTTATCCACTTCATTATTAAATTCTTTCATTAAAAGAACCAACAATAAGAAAATGATAAAACAAAACATAATACTTCAAAAAGCATTAAGATTGCACAACCAATATCACAGGCATGATTCCTCAGAAGTAAACTTCATTATTATGAACATTGCTCTTACATTTTTCATTTCTCTAGGCTACCGCCAGAGAGCCCCCATTCTTTTCTCACTCTTTGCTTTACTCTATTAGCCCGTAGCTTTCTTTTCCTTCAATCAGGGCTTATCTATTTGGTTACACTATCTCTTTAAAAAGATGCTAGGTAGTTATAAAACCGTACCCGATATTTCCATTTTGGCTAATTCACATAACTAATTCTAACTAAACTATTAATGTGTCGTGGAGTTGACAATGAAGTTGTCAACTTCACGACTATACAAACCTTCTATGTCTAAGACACTTAGACTACTAACATTTAATTGAGTTCCACACCCAATTACATTAATAAGACCCCAAAAAGCTTAATAAGCCATATTACAATTTAACCATATAGGTCCATAATATTCCAGGATCTTTAAGATGATTCCCATGCCAAGATGCCCCTGCATCATACTCTCAGAATTAAAAGATTTCCATGTCTCATGGATATGTTTGGTTGAGAGTTCTGCAAACAAAGCTTTCGCTTCCTTATCTTCATCACTGGGTCCATACTTATTTTGTGTACTCTATCTCATTCAAATGGCTCCCATTCATGGAGTGCACATTGGCTACTAGCCATCACTCTTCACGGTGCTACTTCACACCACCACCCTACTTCCATCTTATCCATACAAGATTCTAGAAGATGCTTCTCACCCTTCTCTTAGTGGTTTCTCTCTTGCACCTTCTACCCAGCTTCATCTTGATGGAGACAGTATCAAGATCCTGGCTTGAGATCTTCACACACGTAATCACAACTGTGTTCTTCTTGCAGCTATGATGGATCTATATGCCACAAGTTATATCTCTACCCACAAAAACAACTAGACCTTTCGCTGGCTCTGATACCACTTGATGTAATTTACAGATCGACCCAGTCCTCCATAATCCAATACTCTCCATAATCATTCTTAAATATGCAACTTCTCAATATTATTTCTTGACAAACCTCGGATTAGAGGCTCCAAATCCTTGTTTAATCATAATAATAATGATATATCAAGTCCATATTATGCTTCATTAACAATGCTGATCCTTCTCACCGATATCTAGTGACTAACTCCTTCACGGTATGTGTTTGCATTCAATCACCCTACAGCTGGTCTCAATGAACATGCACATTCACGTTACACGTTTGCCACCTTTCTCCACTCTACACGGTGTAACTCCACCACCTTTTCCATAAGATACCGGCCACCTTCGCTCTGTTTCAAAAACCGCATTCACATCGAAGCATCTTCGCTAATCTCTCACTTCCACCACCTTTTCACCATTAATAACGATCGAGTCACATAGTGCTCAAAATGTGATGATCTCGGCTATCGTTTGGGAATGACATTCATTGTCTTCGACCACCTTTCTCTGCAACTGTGATATAAATAATTCCCTCTTGTTTTTCTTTCAATGTGACTGTGGAAACTATGTCTTCCGAGCTCCATGCGGGCATTAACAAATTTCCAACTTCTCTGATAACAATGGTGAAATTCAAAACCAATAAAAGGATATGCAACGGCTCTTGAAAATCCGTTATCCAATGCTTAATGCACTTGAGCAATTATAGCCGTGTTTCAAAGTGATAATTTGCGAAACAAAATTGACTTCCATCCTAGCCCAAATCAAGACTGTAATGTCATCGCGAGCATAAGGAAAAGATATACTATGCAATGGAGATTTCCCAAAACTCAAAACCGATCCACTTCATTGTTACATTCTTTCATCAAAACAACCAATAATAAGAAAATGATAAAACAAAATATAATACTTCAAAAAGAATTAACATTGCACAACCAATATCGCAAGTAAACTTCATTATTATGAACATTGCTCTTACATTTTGCATGGCTCTCTGGCTGCCGCCAGAGAGCCCCCATTATTTTCTCACTCTTTGCTTTACTCTATCATCCTGTAGCTTTCTTTTCCTTCAATCAGGGCTTATCTATTCGATTATATTGTCTCTTTAAAGAGATGCTAGGTAGTTATAAAATCATACCCGATATTTCCATTTTGGCTAATTCACATAACTAATTTCTAACTAAACTAGTAATGTGTCATGGAGTTGACAATGAAGTTTTCAACTTCACAATTATACAAACCTTCTATGTCTAAGACACTTAGACTACTAACATTTAATTGAGTCTCACACCCAATTACATTAATAAGACCCCAAAAAGCTTAATAAGTCATACTATAATTTAACCATATAAGTCCATAATATTCCAGGATCTTTAAGATGATTCCCACGTTGAGATGCCCCTGCATCACCTACAATATATAAGAAATGTTCAACCACTTAAAGATGATTGGGAGACTCTCATGATTCAGACAAACAAATTACTACCAACAAAACAAAAAGAAGAATTTGACATAGCAACCCATCTATTTTCTACTAATGCATTCGCCAAACAACATAATAAAATGATGCTCAAACAATTGAACCTCCCATTTACAGTTAGCACTGCTAGGATCACTGCACAAAACTATAGTGATACTAATGAGGATGGTCAACATCAAAAAGAGGTACTTCTATGCATAGGCCAACATATCATGTTAACAACAAACCTAGCGATACAAACTAGTCTTGTAAACGGATCAGCAGGACAAATTATATCCATTGTATAAAATAGAAATTCAAGTCCTCCTAATCTACCAAACTATGTTGTTCTTCATTTTGACAATTACATCGGCCTACCATGGGATACACAAAACCAAAAAAAAATTCCCATCACTCCAATTACTAGAGACAACCGTACACAACTACCTTGGCTATGGCTTGGGCCATAAACATACACAAATCTTAGGGACTCACAATTAAAAAATAAATAACAGACATTGGAAAAAAATAGAGGCAAGCATTGACATTTACAACAATATCAAGAATCAAATATATTGACAACCTTCAAATAGAACCACCCTTAACATTTGAGAGATATTGCAAAATGGAAAACAACACTTACACAACTGCCCAGAAAAAAGAAGAAGCACACCTATAACAACTGTCACCCCTTTAAAAATCCTCATAGGCCAACATCAGACTAAAAGGTAACCACACAAACTATGTTTTGTTGTTTCATACTATGTTCTATTGCTCCACTTTTATAAACAAAGTTATTATCACCCTTTTCTTTCAATTTTAATGACTACTTCTTCACAACAAACTGCAGATAGACAATATATCATACTTCAAAAAATTGCAATTCTCAAGATTCAAAAGTGGTTCTAAAATGAATGTGCACGTACAAATCTGGTCAGCTACATCCATCTATAAGTTTATACTTTCACAATCTTCTTTTTCTTTTACTACAATTGATTCAATAATTAATATCTATATTTTTTTTATGTTAATGGTCATTACTAACTCTGATATTGTACCACTCAAACTTTCTCCAAATTTGATAAGAAATTGTTCTTCTTTAACAGATCAAAACAAATCACTTCCACTACAGAGTTAGATTTATATATGTTTGTCCTTTGTGCAAACTCTTGCAATTTTTGGAAGAGTCACGACTACAACATATGTCAAATATACAATGCATTTCAATCAACTCAATCATAGATTTTTCAATATCTTATCATTCGTTAAGCTACTACTTTTGTTGTTTCAAAATTGTAGAAATTGCATACAAATACATTGTTCACCATTTGACAAGCTTTATTCGACTATATTTTAAAAACTGTTGAAAACATTAGTACTATCTTTCATTCAAAAAATTCAAATGTTCTTGTCTTTCACCTATATATTATTTTCTTAAAACTTTATGAATTAAACCACTAACATAATTCACAAATATCTCAACAAATATAAATTGCCAATAAAACTCAAAACATTCAAATAGTAAACACTTAACTATTACAAATATTTAAACACTTAATTTATCGCACACAAAACGCGCAACTGCTAGTTTGTAAAGTTTGTGAAATTGAAACATTGACATTTTATTACAATAATAACAAATATATTTTAACTTTTCACTTGTATTTAGTAATTGAAAATATATAGAATATATAATAATTATTCAGCTTATAAATATAATTATATAATAGTATCACCAATCTTATTGATTACTTCAAAATAAATAAATATATCTTGAAAATAAATAAGAATCAGTTTTCTTATTATCTTCAAAATTAAAAAAATAAATTTTCTTCTATAAGGACAATCATTAAAGAATAAATCTCCTTATATAATGACATCATCATTCTTATTCGCCAATATTCTCTATCGAACCGTAGAAATTTCTAATTCTCCCTCTTCTCTCAACAACTTTCATTGGATATAAAGTTTTCTGTTTCCAAAAACATTCATTTCAAGATGTTGTTTCTAAAGGCATTGTCTTATTTGTGCATGTCTTACACCTCTTCACTACTATAAATGAAACTGCAGGCCCAAGACAAATGCTAATGTTGCTTTCCCTCTTCACATCTCAGGCAATATTTTTCTCTCCATTTTGTAACGGTGGTTTACAATATTGCAGCTTAAAGGTATTCTCCATTACAATTCTATTTTAGGCAATGAAGATCTGACAAACTCTCCGTCGTTCTTAGCAGTGATCACAATGCGATAGAGTCTATTGAATTATTCAATATCAATTTGTTTTGTATTTAGATTGTCAGGAAATTGTCCTGTACTGCTTTATCTGCTGAAAATTTGCAGTCTACTTTATGGGTGCCTTAATTTTACCCAAATACATATATTTACTCTTCATGCACAAAACTTATTTTCTCTGCATGCCGAGAATGAGGGAAAATATAGTGCATAGGCTAAATATTTTTAAAAAATTTGAATTTAGTACAAATTTTAGGAAAAGAATTCATGAGTGTGTTATTATAGTTCTTAATTTACATTTTTCTTTTTAAATTATTGTTTGCAAATAATTATTTAATTTCAGGTTTAATGTAAACATATTATTAGAATTTGTAAGAAATGAAGTTGGTACAAAAAAATGGGGTTGCAAATAACTTCAACAAATGAGATCATCCATTATTGCTTCATCTGTTGGAAAGCCCATTACAAGATGTATCTACTTGCA
Organism: Thuja plicata; assembly: GCA_018584345.1. Lineage (NCBI taxonomy): Eukaryota > Viridiplantae > Streptophyta > Pinopsida > Cupressales > Cupressaceae > Thuja > Thuja plicata. Next base: position 3,034,001 of record MU226838.1, on the reverse strand, counting down.
TGCATAGACTAAATATTTTTTTAATTAGTATTTAATATAAATTTAGAAAATAATTGATTTGAGTGTTATTATAGTGCTTAAACTTACTTTTTTCTTTTCAATTTATTGTTTTTAAATAAATATTTAAGTTCTATATATTTATCCAATATCCATCTAGTACTAGTGGTAAGTATAACTTGGATTCTATAATAGCTCATGGAAAAAACTAAAGAACAAGGTTCTATGCATTCCAACACGTACTCAATAATTCTAAGTGAACAATATCTTCAATCTTGACATAATATTAAAAGCATATTCTAACATTAAAAGTATATTCTTTTAACAACTCTAACAAGGAAGAGTTTCCAAATGATAAAAGTGTCTGCTATTTTCAGCATAATTCAAAGAAGGGTTACATCTTCATTAACATATATCTCTTTTAAGTCAACTATGAGCAATAATCACTTTCACTAATATTGAAATTGGTTTTAGGGAATATCAAAACACACAACCAATCGTATCACCTAAGTACCAAAAGCCAATAAATGATGAAAACAATTGACAAGGTTCTTGACATCCTTACTAGGTTAAAATTGTTTTCTAGACAAGCTTCTAAAAGATTGGTTTGGATTGATATAAATAAATTCCACTAAGTTTTAATGATAAAATCAGAAAAATGATTTATCCATTGTCATAATTTTTTCCTTTAGTTCCTCAATGTTTCAGACTCATCTATGTAAACCTTCTAGTAAGTAAAGTTGTATTCTGATGGTATTGGCATTATTAGATCACTATTGCTGAGATTAAATGAAGGATTTTAAAAAATTTATGTAGTATGAATAGTGTAGTATGGTGGGTTGTAAGAACTTATGATCATGGATACTCAAATAAGATAGACAACCTTTTATGTGGGAGAATTTTGATGTTCTCTTAATTTTCTTGAGCAATGAACGTATGTTGTTTACTTAGTTCATATTTGCTTTTGGAGACCTAAATTAATAGATGGAAAATCAACCAGGAATAGTTTGATAGTCACTTCAAACTCACCCTAAAAATTCAAATAAATTAAACGAATCCTTTATTGGCCTGAGTAATACAAGAAACCACATTCCAACTAAAATATTCTGCACCATTTTCATTAAATGTCACGGGAATGAGATCTATGAACTACCATAATAAAGCATGAAATCACAAGAATTTATATGGAAATGGGAAAAGGGCACTAGAAATCCTACTAACCCATGTTAAATTAAATGAGCTCTCAGGATTTCCATTTTTAGAAGCCATCTTGAAAGGCAGTGCCACTGAGATGATACTTACAAGACTCAAACTCGAGACTAGCTTCAAAATATAGAGCCCTCTATAGATTTTTCCCAACTAATTGCGGGAGAGAAATATGATCTTACATACTCTCATTCTAGGCATACGAAAAGGAGGAATTTGATCAAGTTTGTTGGATTTGGCTTTACACCATATTGCATCCGTTGCTTTAAAGTTTCTAAAGCCTTTTCACCATCGTTCTGCGCATTCATATCAACTATGTTTGCTTGAAAGCTTCCAAAGTCATTTCAACAAGTCAATCCACAACAAGAAGCAAAAATGGCTGCAAAGGGTATTGAATCTAGCCTATAAAAACCGGTTTCATTCCTTAAAATTTCATACAACCCTCTTATAAAATCCACTTTTAGTGAACCTTTATGACCCCTGACGTCCCAAAAGGCAACCCCCACTAAAACATCTATTGATCCTTCATATATCATGGTTAGTTTTTTCCATACTCTACCATTGGATCTGCATCCTCTGTCATTTTACCAAAATTCATAACAATGCATTCTCCTACAAAGACGAAGATAGGACTCCAGATAAAATTGGCCATGATAGCACTAAGATTATGGCGATCTGAGGCCTCTTCGGCCCTTCCCAGGGAAAATTTACCAAACGGCATAATTTTTTCCTTCTTTTCACAAAAATCCCCAGAAAAACCTGGAATAGGACGGATAGGAATTCTAACTCCTCACTTGCCTCCTCTAGAATCACCTATGAAACTAGCAGAAACCACTTACATGTCGACTACCCATGAATGAATATGAATTTTTTCTCTTTTGCCTTACTCAACGCATCCACCCCCTAACTGCCATCTTCAACACTTTATTAAAAATGTTGACTACCTCCTTCTAACTAGGCATTTTCCCCTGCACACAAGACTCCACATTTTTACTTCAATAATGGTGATCCACTTTTTAAGACATGCAAAAATGAGTTAACTGTCGTTAACTTTAGTTTCAATGAAAGAGGGACGTGACATCCTTCCCCCTTAGAAAATACATCATCCTCGATGTTTCACTCAGTTCACCTTTTAAAGCATCAAGATTTAAGATACAAGAATCACATAATAATTACCTTCATTAACAAGTATTGAAGACAATACAAAAGTGTGTAACCAGAAGATAACATTTCTTACTAAAACCAAAAACTAGTATTTAACATTTCTAACTTGTTCTTTTCTTCAAATTCATAAGCATTTCAGTAGAAGTAACATAGATATTCAACAAAAATAATTTCTCAAAGGCAATGTAGGTGCACATTGAAAACAAGCACAAGGTAAAGTAAACATGTACAAGAATTAAGTAATCATCCAGTAGACAAATTCTAAGTGTGTGTGTGAATTCCATTAACACCTTACAGTTTTACAAGGTTAGATTACCTCTCTCTGACAATATTCCCCCTCCCTCATGATATGTCATTCCATCTATTGTATACACATGAACAACATCAAAGCATCAGTCATTGTTATTATCATAATCAAAATGTAAATCTAACATTCCCTTATCTCAATGCTTTTAGAAATTACTTACATAATACCTTCAAAATAAAAACAAAGCACACACATAGTTGTGATTATTTTACCATACCATGACATCATAATGAATCGAGCACATTACTGAGGACATTTTATCCACATTCCTGGTACACTCATATATAT
>MU226838.1:3018823-3030989 GCA_018584345.1 Thuja plicata | reverse complement strand
TATATATATATATATATATATATATTCACTCACCATATTGTTAGCCCAATCATAATGTAAAAATAATCATTTGCAAAATTTCAATTAAAATAAGCTCTAGCTCACAACTTGATCATGAGTAAGTAAATTATTAATATCTACCCTCTAACACATGGTACTCACTAAGTAAGAAATTTTATCCATCCAAACATGCAATTCATCTGTAAAGGTTAGTGGATCCATTTTTCCATTTATGTGACCTAGGCCCTCATGCCCATCTCATCACAGAAATATTTCAAAAGAAAATCTTAACTCATTTCATCATAAGAAATATGTCTTCAGTTCCAAGAAAAATGTGAGTCAACAAAAGTTACATCTTACCATAAATAAGCATTCTAATTTTTCGCTATGTAATGTAACTATGCTTGATTCTGGCATAGACATTCCAATCCATCATGATAATTCATCATTACATAAAATTAAATACAACAAGTGTGTCATATATCAAGAGTACACATCAAGACAAAGATCATTAGGGTCAATCAGGTAACAAGATATATAAGTGTCATTTGAAAAATGCAATTTAAAGACTCAAACTAATCCAATAAAATGCCACATAAGAAAAACATGCTAAAATTTCTCCAACTTTGATTCCATAGTCATAGTTGGTCAATCACTATAGACTAATCAACCAAAAATGAATGAACCTAATCCAATAAAATGCCAGATAAGAAAAACATGCTAAAACTTATCCAATGTCGATTCCATAGTCATACTCGATCAATTGCTATAGACTAATCAACCAAAAATGATTGAGCCTAATCCAATAAAATGCCACATAAGAAAAACATGCTAAAAATTCTCCAATGTCGATTCCATAGTCATAGTCGGTCAATCGCTATAGACTAATCAACCAAAAAGGATTGAACCTAATCCAATAAAATGCCACATAAGAAAAACATGCTAAAAATTCTCCAATGTCGATTCCATAGTCATAGTCGGTCAATCGCTATAGACTAATCAACCAAAAATCCAATAAAATTTCACATAAACAAAACATGTTAAAATTTTCTCCAATGTTGATTCCATAATCATATTCAGTCAATCGCTATAGACTAATCGACCAAAAATCCATCTGCATGCTCCAGTCTCCTGAGCCATTGGACACCTATCCATATGTAAATCTCAAGACATGAGTGTGGTTTAGGGAACTTTTTCGCCAACCACAAAGCCTTACACTTCCTTGGGATTCTACCTCCATGCAAAATTCCCAACCCTGCAGCCCATAAAAATACAAAAGGAAGGGGGTATCTGGTGCAATCGTGAAACGAACTACTTTCCACAAGTAGAACTAATCACGGATGTGGCAGGGAGATGAAACATAGTCTTACACATTAAAGGAAACATGTGTTACATAGCTTTGGCCAAAGCATTTTAGTACCAGACTTCTACTGGTAGGTTGAGTGAAAAAGGAAATATCACTTCTACCCTTCCCTATTTCATCCACATTCCCACCCATCAACGGAAGGTAAGATTTCCAATTATCTCATATAGTAAGTAAAATAATGCAACTCATGCATATCATATATTTCCTTTTCATACAATAATGTACCAATCATATACGTGGAAATCACACAACAAGTCAAGTATTCAAAAATCATGCCTTTCATCATGAACAATCACATACATCATAGGCAATCACATATTTTGAGCCATATGATCAAATAAAACCAAATATATAAGTAGGAGGTGTTGACCATTAGGTCAAGAACACCCATAGCGTATTATTACTAAAATAATTATATTCCTCTATCATCAAGAAATGTTGACCTACTCGTCGAACATCAAGTTAAAACACCTCAAGTATAATTTCACACAATGTCTCATGCATCATTACCCAGGTGCTAGTAATATCATATTAGAGTCATAAATTGTAATTTTTTTTTCATGGATTATATCATCCCAAGGATATCCATGCAATGCTCCTCATCGCATCAAAAACTTACATCAAATGCATATAGATCAAAGTCTATTATTTCATGCAACGCATATTTACTATTTACAACCATGTTCATTCTAATGTTCTTCAACATTTTATAATTCATAAAACATATTTCAAACAAAATATGAATGCAAGAATAAGAAAGGTATGTTCCTCACAATCTACTTCCTTACACATTCTATCAGTGTTCCACACTGAATATGATAGAGAACATCATTTCACATCACAAGACTAGAAACAAAAAAACACACATCCTATCCACCTCCAAATGATAAGAAATCTCAAAATCAAAGTTCACAAATTTCAACTCAAAATAACAAAGATGTGCAAAATCAATGGAAATAAATGTGAATAAGAACCATATTTGATAGCTACACAAGATTTGGTGGCTAGACAGTGACAAGAAAACTTTAAAAATTCAAGCCAATCCTTCATCACTTTCAAAGTCGATAATCACACAACCAAATGAAATCCAATTCACATATATAGAGTGACTATCACTAGCCACAAAGAGGGAGTAGAAGCTACACAACACCTTGCTTCCAAGGTGTGCCAAATAAAATGACTATACATCTGGCAAACATTTATCTCATAGATTACTTCACTATGTAATGATACATTCTATTTTTTCATATAACATAACCTTTTAAATCTTTCAACTTTTCCTTCCTTAGTCTTATGCAATTCTAAATGCAAGACAAAACATGAAAATGCAGTTACTAACTTTCCAAGTATTTTCTTTTCATACATAACATGATAGGATCATTTCACTCATATCCTAGTGAAAAAGTTAATCATTAGTTAATTACACAATTAAATCAAAGAGATTTAGCATCTTTCTTACTTCACACAAACAAAGAAAATAGACATTTAACTTAAGTGCATCACTCACACCTAATATATTTCAAAACTTCTCACTCATTATAATTTATTCAATTTCATACAGAAATGTAATCACATCAATTTGAGGTACACATTTTACCAATCATTTTAGGAATATTTCCTCTTTACAGTTTAAGAGCAAGCAATAACAAATAACTAGCCTCACACACAAAAGAGATAAGGTCCTGGAAGTGACTATTCCCACTTCTACACATCAAAGAAAGAGACATCCTTTCCTAGGCTGTCAGGAGTAACCATAATTGGGAGACTCAACCATCTACCCAAGGAACTAACACTTACATTTATAGTCCAAGCATAGTTGACTGACATGTCACAAGTAAGCATAGTGAACTCAAGGCCCTAGATTGGAACCCAGAGCTCTGATACCATATGTAAAGACTAAACTTGCGACAACTTGTGCCACATCAACAATATCCACTAAATAAAAGAGTTGGTCAACTAAGTCAAACGTCGAATGTACAAGTCGACAAAAACAAATAATTTCCTTAAATTCAAAGAAAGAAAGACGAGGCTCAACCAAAAACTCTCGAATAGATTATGCTACACATGAGTCCATAATAAAGAAGAGTGTCGACCAACTGTCAAAAATACCCCAATACATCATAAGACATGGAACAGTAAAGACATAACATAATTTAACCAACTTGTCGAAAGAACAAATACAAAAGGAAGACTTCGACCTAACTATCGGAGTCCAACAAACCATCCATTAAATTTTCTTACAAGGAAACAAATATTTACGAGAGTCATCGACTGACTATCATGAGAGAGAAGTTATCAATACAATAGACCAATGGTCGATATAAAGAACCATAACATGCTATATATGAAAACCTTCTTGACATGAGCTCCACAAACCTGCTACACACAAAATATGAGGGCGAGAATATAGTGGGAGTGCTTTTCCACCCTATCACGAAGCAATTACGCTTCCCCAGAATCTTTCTTGACATGAAAGATACCTAGCCCTGCTAGAGATAGTCTAACCAAGTGAAACTGACTGAAGTAATGGAATTGTGTGACAAGATACATCCATATTCAAATTATAATAACCACATCATGCACTTCCAAAAGCATTTCTAAACAAAATTGATTCCATTTCACAAATATGGATAATATTGTGCAAGATTCTTACTTTAATACATAGTACAACATGTTTCATGGGTGTATTCAATGTACATAAAGAACATAAGTAAAAATTCTTCCTTTAACTATCAAATCGTGTCAATTTCCAAGTTTCACCAATATCCATCTAGTTCTAGTGGTAAGTATAACTTGGATTCTATAATAGCTCATGGAGAAAACTAAAGAACAAGGTTCTCTGCATTCCAACACATACTCAATAATTCTAAGTGAACGATATCTTCAATCTTGACATAATATTAAAAGTATATTCTAACATTAAAAGTATATTCTTTCAACAACTCTAACAAGGAAGAGTTTCCAAATGATAAAAGTGTCTCCTATTTTCAGCATAATTCAAAGAAGGGTTACATCTTCATTAACATATCCTTTTTAAGTCAATTATGAGCAATAATCACTTTCACTAATATTGAAATTGGTTTTAGGGAACATCAAAACACACAACCAATCATATCACCTAAGTACCAGCAGTCAATAAATGATGAAAACAATTGACAAGGTTCTTGACATCCTTACCAGGTTCAAATTGTTTTCTAGACAAGCTTCTAAAAGATTGGTTTGGATTGATATAAATAAATTCCACTAAGTTTTAATGATAAAATCAGAAAAAATGATTTATCCAGTGTCATAATTTTTCCCTTTAGTTCCTCAATGTTTCAGACTCATCTATGTAAACCTTCCAGTAATTAAAGCTGTATTCTGATGGTATTGGTATTATCAAATCACTATTGCTGAGATTCAATGAAGGATTTTTAAAAGTTTATGTAGTATGAACCGTGTAGTATGGTGGGTTGTAAGATCTTATGATCATGGATGCTCAAATAAGATAGACAACCTTTTACGTGGGAGAATTTCTTCGTTCTCTTAATTTTCTCGTGCAATGAACTAAATTCATATTTGCTTTTGGAGAACTAAATTAATTTATGGCAAATCAACCAGGAATAGTTTGACAATCACTTCGAACTCACCCTAAAAATTCAAATAAATTCAAAAAATCTTTTATTGGCCTAAGTAAATACAAGAAACCACATTCCAACTAAAATATTCTGCGCCATTTTCATTAAATGTCACGGGAATGAGATCTTGGAACTACCATAATAAAGCATGAAATCACAAGAATTTATATGGAAATGGGAAAAGGGCACTAGAAATCCCTCTAACCCGTGTTATATTAAATGAGCTCTCGGGATTTCCATTTTCAGAAGCCATCTTGAAAATCGGTGCCACTGAGATGATACTTACAAGACTTGAACTCGAGACCGGCTTCAAAATATAGAGCCCTCTGAAGATTTTTCCCAACTGATTGCAGGAGAGAAATGTGATCTTACATACTCTCCATCTGGGCATAGGAAAAGGAATAATTTGTTCAAGGTTGTTGGATTTGGCTTTACGCCAGATTGCATCCGATGCTTTAAAGTTTCTAAAGCCTTTTCACCATCGTTCTGCGCATTCATATCAACTATGTTTGCTTGAAAGCTTCCAATGTCATTTCAACAAGTCCATCCACAAGAAGAGGCAAAAATGGCTGCAAAGGGTATTGAATCTGGCCTACAAAAACCGGTTTCATTCCTTAAAATTTCATACAACCCTCTTATAAAATCCACTTTCAGTGAACCTCTGTGACCCCCGACGTCCCAAGAGGCGACCCCCACTAAAACGTCTATTGATCCTTCATATATCGTGGTTGTTTTTTTCCATACTCTGCCATTGGATCTGCATCCTCTGTCATTTTACCGAAAGTCATAACAATGCATTCTCCTGCAAAGACGAAGATAGGACTCCAAATAAGATCGGCCATGACAGCGCTAAGATTGTGGCAATCTGAGGCCTCTTCGGCCCTTCCCAGGGCAAATTTACCAAGCGGCATGATTTTCTCCTTCTTTTCCCAAAAATCCCTGGAAAAACCTGGAATAGGACGGATAGGAAATCTAACTCCTCACCTGCCTCCACTAGAATCGCCTATTAAACTAGCAGAAACCGCTTACATGTCGACTACCCATGAATGACTACGAATTTTGTCTCTTTCGCCTTACCCAGCGCATCCACCCCCTAACTGCCATCTTCAACACTTTATTAAAAATGTTGACTGCCTCCTTCTAACTGGGCGTTTTCCCCTCCACACAAGACTCCACGTTTTTACTTCAATAATGGTGATCCACTTTTTAGGCCATGCAAAAATGAGTTAACTGTCGTTAACTTTAGTTTCAATGAAAGAGGGACGTGACAGATTGCATACAATTGTCTCTCATTGCTAATGGCATGAGGATAACAGAGTTTTGATGCTAGCTTAATTCAATTCGCATACGAATGCATTAGACTTATAAATTGTTGTACTATGAAACAATATTGTTGTCTAATATGAAACAACGGGAAAATCCATATACCACTGTCGAATTGCCAGATTTGTATATTCTAAAAGAAGAACGATCTGCGATGTATTATACAAAACAGAAAAAAATGGCATCACAAGGAATTATAATAGCTGAAATCAACCAACGGAGGGAGTCAATAACCATTAAAGACAACAAAATTCTACCTTGGGTTTTCTTTGATCTTGGTATTTATAAAACCTAATCTTAGTGTGTGTGCCATATGCATAGATTTGCAATTGGTCAAGGACTAGTTAACTTATCAAACTTCCTTTTCGGAGCACGCGGCATACTCTGTTTCTGTGGAGGAATCTTGTGAGGCGGGTACATCTCGGAACAGCATCTGCCAGACCCACATCCTCTGGCATTCCACGTTCACCATTCTTCACATCCTCCGCAATCTGCCTGAAATCTTCGGCACAGCTTTTGCAAAAGTTAATAATGTCACAATGAAGAGTACAATCGGGAAGCCTTACACCGCCCTTCTCCAACTGCTGTTGCACGAATGCACTGGTGTATTGCAGCTCGTTTTCACCGGGCCTGAAGGTCGCTTTACCGAGGTTTCGTGTTGCGTCAACAACAGTTTTGAAGATGTGACTGAGTACAAAGTACGCAACAGCGGCCTCAACGTCCGTATTGAAGCTCTTTAAGTTGATATTCTCACTTGGCACTTTTGAAACCAACATAACTTCTTTGGGCTTACTCATTTCGGCAAAGAAACCTGAGAACTTTCCAGTCTCGGCATTATATTTCCGGCGCACGTCGTAGAAATGTGATCTGCGCTGCGCTGCATTTTCTTTCGAGATCTTCGCCTCTGAATCATCCGCCGACTGTTGCATTAGGGATTGTAATTCTGCTTCTGCTTCGGCTTCTACTAGTGTTTTGGGGTTTTCAGATGTTCTCCCAGCCATTTCCTGTATCTCTTTCGTTGAAGTAGCACCACCTTCAAAATCCATTTCTTCCTAGAATGACTTCCAGACAAACAAGATATAAGCCTCCCAAAGCAAAAGTTTGGGAAATACTTTCCATAGACCTTGTTTCTAAAGTGAACTGCTCGAAAGCATAAAACTGAAAAAATAAATGCCAAAATTTGATTGAACAATGTAAACTGTGTCCTATATGGTTCCCAAAAGTATTATATCGACACAGACAACAAGCTATTAAACTGGAATCTGGTTCCAGAGAGAGAATGTAATTAATGACAGAGTTGTGCTCCTGATAGCTCTAGACAGACAACTCGAATAAGCAAGCGATTTTTTTCTTTAATCCAGAAAATCATTGCATCAAGGCAAGCAAACAAGCCAGAGATTAGTCCAATGGGAAGATACTTACAGAATCATACATAATCAGGATTTCCATCTATTCGGTGCACTAAACCTTCTTACAAACAACCCAATTAACAAATCATAAACACAAAGGACTTTGTATTGAAAACTATTCATAGGAACCTAAATCAAATCTTGATTTGAAGACGTAAATAATGATAAAAGTGAAAAAAGTTTAGCTGATATTACATACCTTCAAATATGTTGTTGTGTTTGTTTGGTGTACAACTCTTTGATTAATATTATTCTGTTTATATATCTGCTCTCAAGTATAGCTGATTTATTCTAAAAAATTTGGTGTTATGATCGATGGTCAAATGAACTTCAAGTCACTTCTATTTATACACCTTCAACAATTTTTTTTTTAAAAAAAAAAAACTTATATTAGGTCGGCCAAAAAGCAATCCGCAAAAAATAGGGCATCTAAAAAGGACCACAAAAAATGGGTCCACCCAAAAACACATTAAATATTGTCTAAAATAAAATATTTTATTTTTGCATTAAATGATTGGTCCTTGGATATTAATGACAACAATTTTTATTTAGATTGGCCCTAGCGACCAATGACATTTTTTCTTTTTGAACTACTTTCAAGTTAGCCCCACCAAAAAACACATGAATGACAACAAACTTCTCACCTTTGAAACAAATGACAATTTTTATTTATTTAAATAAATTTCTTATATAGATAAAAATATTATAAAATTAGAAAGTTAGTATAAATTGGTAATATATGCAAAAAAAATTCAAATTTACTAACAAGTTTCTAAATTTATATGTTTTATTTGGAAAAGATTTTAAATCAATAATAATATATGATAAATTGTATAGTAACTTTTTCTTTGTGATAAAAACAATAGAAAAGTACAAAATAATTATAAATTAGTATTATATTCAAAAATATCATATAAATTAAGAAATTTTCTAAATTTTATGTTTTAGTTTAAAAAATATTAAAATTTAATATAAATATATATTAAATAATATAAAAACATGTATATTGCATACTAATATTTAAATTAGTAAAGCACGGTTCTAAAATCCATATATTTTGCTTTAAAAATATTTTAAATTAATTAAATATATAATAAACAAAATAGAAATATATATATTATAAAATAACATATATTTATCATACATATATATCATATATATTATAAAATATATATTTATGTTATTAAATAAAATACTATATTATCTATAACAAATTTTGAGAATTTATTAATAAATTTAAGTGTCATATTGATGGTTTTGTAAAATTTTAGCTTGTCAATCCATACGGTCCAATAAATTTTTAGCCTATTGAAAAAAGTACTGAAGTCTTGTGCTTCTGGGTTCCTTGGCAGGGTGTCACATGTGGTATTAGACTCCTGGGTTGCCACACTGGGAGCTCTAGGACTCATAACTCACCTATGCTTATCATTTAAGTACCTTGTATTTTTCTTCTTATTGATGTTAAAATCATTGATTGTAAATTTGAACCTTCAATTTGAAACTATGTTGTCTCTATACTATGCTACATTAATGTTTAAGATTGAAAGATTAAGTATGTTTTTTGAGGGTTGAGTTGTCAGTTAGCATTTACTTATGGTTTTTAGAGTTGTTATTTTTTCATACCTTTTGAAAACAATCTTGTATCCAAATAAATGGCTTCTGAAATGTCAGTGACATATTAGTAAATTGAAATCCGACATTTATAACATTTTTGTCTTATTCTTTCTGTTTAGGTTTTCAACTTCTCATAAACTCTAGTAATCTCAAATGTGTGTAGTTGCTAATTATATTATTTGATTCTATGTGTATTATATCCTTCTGCCATGAATTTTCTCTCTATAGGTTAGTAGGTTATCACAAGCACTTGAAAGGGTGTGATCTCAATTTTTTTTTTCCTTAAATGCTCATTGACCTCAAATTTTGTTATGTCCTAATCTTTTTATACTAGTGAATATGCTATCCATAAGGTATCTATCAAGAAATTGCCTGATATTTATAAAAGAGCTAGAAAAGTTGTATGGTTGAGGTAGCACTCACTTTTATTCTTTAACATGTAATTAAAATATTTAAATGATTAATAATGTAGGTTAGTGGGTTCGTACTTCTACAAAAGTTAAAAATTATGCATCATGTTGAAAATTTGAATTGTTTCTCTCATTATCTCTTGATCTATGGATAAAAGACATTATGGTATAGTAAAATATCCATAGAAAGATATTATAATACTAGGTAGTACGAATATTAGAAAATTATGAGATTAAAAATGTTATAGTATGGCTGAAAAATTAAGTAATTTTGTGCTTTTGCACAATGAATATGGTTGATGATGAGTGTAGGAAATATTTTGCTTTTCTCTCTCCATAGTCCTTTTGAAATAGGAAAATGAAAAGAAAAAAAAAATTATGGCTTCATATTAAATGTATCTTTCCCTCTTCAATATAAGGAATAAGTTTAAAAGACTAAAATTGCGTAAGAAAAAAATGTGCCATTAATATCTTAGGTGAAGCTTGTATATATAATTGATTAGAAAACCCTTGGGTAAAAGACCTATGTCCCCAAGGTTTTAACATAAATAGGTTATAATTCACATTGTTTCAAAAGAAGAAGTGTTTTACACCTATTTTTGTAAGAGATATATAATTTTTGCATGCCATGTTAATTTGTATGAAATACAAGTTCAACAAATGTAATTAAGCTAATCTAGGGAAGAGTTTATGTTGTTTAAGTATTTTACAAAATGAGTATTTAAGAAAGGAAATAGATTATTTATCCCAATGGTTGAAGTGGAATAGTTATACGATTGATTTTTACTAAATAGCTAAGATCCTAGATAAGTATTATAAACATGAATTTGTGATCAGTAGTAAGAAACCTATGCTTCATGTTTTATGGTATGAGCCATGAAAAAATAGGATACCAAAAATATAACTCGCCAAAAAATGGCCCACCAAAAAATACATGAAGACATTGTCTAAAATAAAATATTATTTTTGCATTAAATGATTCACCCTTTGACATTAATTAAAAAAACTTGCCACCTTTGGGACCAATGACAATATTCCAACAAGTAACACTTTTTTGAAATACTAGTTGTACAATAGATTGATGTGGACATTAGTCTTGTTGCTGCTACAGAACCAGCTTGGCTTTGTTCTGAGATGTTTCTCCTAGATCTCTTAGGGTGTTCACAACCCTAAACTGAGGTAAGTCTCTCTCAAATTTACCTCCTCTTCAAGACTCAGTCCCCACCGAAGTTCTTTTCATCTTCTTCTTGCTGAACCTACACAAATAGATTCATTCATCTCACTTATTCAATGTTTTCTGAACATTGCTTTCATTCTCTTCCCTAGCTCGACTATCACCGAGCTCACCTAGGGTAAGATCTCTAGATTTGTTGTTGTTGCTTCTCCTACAAAAAACAAAAAGGAAACTATGTACAAGGGCTCCTCTCGAGCTCCATCCCAACACATGACTCTCACCATGGATTCAGGAATCTCGAGGGGCCATCACTGCTTACAACCCAGAATGGGTGAAGAACTAAGAACTTACAAAATAGAAAATAAAGTAACTAATCTACTTGCATGAAAAATGAACAAAGAATGTTGATATCCACTAAACACACTATTTGCAACTTCTCATTACTAGAAACAAAACAAAACAGTACAATAATCTGCAACTCTGTTATTTCCTATAGCTTCTCTTTTCTTCAATCTTCACTCTCTCTTCTTGATCTGTAAAATGAAGGCTTGGGATGTTATTAATAACCATCCTCTCATTGAAATGACCCTAACTACTGATATATTCACAAGCATCTATTCAAGAATTGTTACAACTAACCATACTGTCCATAAAATATAAGATTCACTTTTCACGGGCCGTTACGACTAACTTTACTGACCAATAGTAATGTAAAAATGACCACCAGTCTAAATTAACTGACAGTGTTAATCGACAGTGCTAACCGACATATTGTTAACCAACACAGTGCTAACTGACAGTGTTAACTGACACAGTGTTAACTGACACAGTGTTAACTGACACACTGTTAACCAACAGTGTTAACCGAAAATCAGGGAACCAACTAAGAAACCTAGCTAGACATGGATTAACCTAGTCATATCCATCTTAGGGAAAATAAAAGACCTTTTGAGGTCCACACAAACTCTCGTGACTTGGCTAGAGTCAGTACATGCCAAAAATAAAGAGCTAAGGGTTTGTGCTAGGTGTGCTCCTACACCATACTCCCCCAAACAAAAGAAATGTTAATCCATCCTTGGATTGAGCATGTTTGGATCAATGCCCAACCTCTTGAATTCTATTTCAATGATCCAAGTAGCATTAGCATCTTCTTTTTCATGCCATTTGACAAGGTGCTCCATATACTCTTTGTTCCTAGTCTTCTTGTAGACCCTTGAGTCTAGTATCTTTTCAGCTGTCATAGATGGAGTAGG
>MU226838.1:3005939-3017249 GCA_018584345.1 Thuja plicata | reverse complement strand
TCAAATTGCCATGGCCTTCCAAGTAGAAGGTGGCATGCATCCATGGGAAGAATGTCACATATAACTCTATCTTTATACTTTCCAATGGTGAACTCTACCCATGCTTGTTCTCCTACAAACACATGTTTTCCTTTGTTGAGCCACGTAACCTTGTATGGGTTTTCATTGTGTATCCTTTTTCAAATTTAACTTGGTGGTTGCCTCTTCACTAATGATATTATCACTTGAGCCTAAATCAATAATGACTCTACACACCTTTCCTATGATCTTTCACTTCACTCTAAAGAGTGCTCTTCTTTGCCTTGGTTCTTCTTTGCTTGGCTCTCTGATCAATGTCCTCTTTATCATGAGGATATCACCTTCCTCTAATTCTAAAGGTACCTCAGATGGCTTGCTTCTACAACTTGATTCTTCTTGGACATAGTTAACTCTCTTTCCACCTCCTTGAGAAGTAGAACCATTTTTAGGACACCTATAGGTAGTATGCCCTAGCTAATTGTAGTGGTAGCACTTCATGGTGGAAAAGTAGGATGCTCCTCTTCCTTGATTGCTGCTGCTCCTTCCTCTCCAACTAGTGTTAGAACCTCTACCTCTGTTGGAACCTCCTCTACTTGAGTTTCCTTCCTGATTTTTAGTGAGCTTGTTCTCACTTTGCTGCCTTGAATTTGATCCTCTTCTGCCATAGCCTCCTTGTCCTCTTCCTTTTCTACCTCTTCCTCTTCCTCTGAAGTTTGATTCTAATTTCTTTTTTTTCTTCTCTTCCACTTTTAATGCAAGTTGGAAACACTTATGGACGGTTGTGGGAGTCCACAAACTGATTTCCTCTTGGATATTCCATTTTAGGCATCCAAGATACCTAGCTACCTTGATAGTCTCATCCTCTTGGACTCTTGACCTCAAGCACAACTTCTGGAATTCTTCAGTATACGTAGCCACATCCAAATATTTTTGCTTCAAACTCTGCCTCTTCTTGTGTAGCCAGATTTCATAATCCTTAGGTAGGTATTACTCCTTTACCTTGTTTAACATGGCCTTCCAATTAGAAATTATATGCTTACCCATCTTCTCCCTCTCTTCTGGGAGTTATTTCCACCATGTTAATGTTGAACCTCTTAAACTTGACTTTGCAACTTTTACCTTCTGTGCTTCAGTTATGCCCTCACATTCAAAATGATTCTCAATACCTTATATCCATTACACAACTAGTTCACCGTCCATTTTTCCATTAAAGAATGGAATTCCTTCAAGACTTTTGCCTCCTAGGGCCCTAAGAGGTTTTACAAATGGCTCCTCATTCATTGGAGGGTGTGGTTCAGGTATCAAGTCTTCTTCATCAACTTTCTACTTCCCTCTACTACTGCTGACTTCATCTCCATCTTTACTTTTAGTTGCATCTACAACTTCTTGAAGTTTTACCTTCATCTCATCCAAGCCTTCTTGAAGGAGTCTACTCCTTTCCCTTTGATCCTCTATCACTCTCTTCTACTCATCTACTTCCTTTGCAAGCTCTGCATTGGTGACCATCTTGTGTTCACCTACTGATATTGTTGGCTGGAACATCTACCACAAGCCCAATTAATTTAGGCTTTGATACCATTCTGATGTGGACAGAAGTCTTATTGCTGCTAAAAAACCATCTTGGCTCTATTATGAGATCTTTCTCCTAGATCTCTTAGGGTGTTCACAACCCTAAATTGAGGTAAGTCAATCTCAACTTTACCTCCTCTTCAAGACTCAGTCCCCATCGAAGTGCTTTTCATCTTCTTGTTGAACCTACACAAATAGATTCATTCTTCTCACTTATTTAATGTTTTATGAACATTGCTTTCATTCTCTTCCTTATTTGGACTATCACCGAGCTCACCTAGGGTAAGATCTCTATATTTTTTGTTGTTGCTTCTCCTACAGAAAACAAAAAGGAAACTATGTACAAGGGCTCCTCTCGAGCTCCATCCCAACACATGGCTCTCACCATGGATTCAGGAATCTCGAGGGGCCATCACTTCTTACAACCTAGAATGGGTGAAGAACTAAGAACTTACAAAATAGAAAATAAATTAACTAATCCAGTTGCATGAAAAATGAACAAAGAAGGTTGATATCCACTAAACACACTATTTGCAACTTCTCATTACTGGAAACAAAACAATACAGTACAATAATCTGCAACTCTGTGATTTCCTGTAGCTTCTCTTTTCTTCAATCTTCACTCTCTCTTCTCGATCTCTAAAATGAAGGCTTGGGATGTTATTAATAACCATCCTCTCATTGAAACGACCCTAACTACTGATATATTCACAAGCATCTCTTCAGGAACTGTTACAACTAACCATATTGTCCATAAAAGATAAGATTCACTTTTCACAGGCCATTACGACTGAATTTACCGACCAACAGTAACGTAAAACTGACCACTAGTCTAAATTAACTGACAGTGTTAACCAACACAGTGTTAACCGACAGTGCTAAACGACATAGTGTTAACTGATACAGTATTAACCAAAATAGTGTTAACCAAAACAGTGTTAACCGACAAAGTGTTAACTGACAGTGTTAATTGACACAGTGTTAATCAACAGTGTTAACTGACACAGTGTTAACCGACAGTGTTAACAGAAAATGAGGAAACCAACTAAGAAACCTAGCTAGACATGGATTGACCTAGTCATAACCATCTTAGGGAAAACAAAATACCTTCTAAGGTCCACACAAACTCTCTTGACTTGGCTAGAGTCAGTACATGCCAAAAATAAAGAGCTAAGGGTTTGTGCTAGGTGTGCTCCTGCACCATAGATGCAATTCTGATATATTTTGTATAGTGGCCCTTTAACATCAACAAGAACAATATTTCCACCTTTTTATTGCTATAACTATTTTTTTATGTAACATTTTTTTGTTTTTATCCAATAAAAAGAAATAGTTTGTACATTTTTTTAGTAATGATTGTACAATTTATTAATTAAATAATTTTTCTCTTTATTTAATTATTTATTCATGGCTCCTCTATCAATTAAATAATTACTTAATAATTCATTTAATTAATTCTTTATTATTTTTCTCTATTATTTAAATAAATAGATATGTATTTTATTCATTAAACTTGTTATTTACCATAATTAAATAAATACTTATTATTTATTTAATTATCTTAACAACATTTATTTATTTCTTATTTATTCTTCAAACTCTACTCACAACATCAACAAAATCTTCTTTAGTAATTTTCTCATATATCTACTCTCAAGTATAGTTGAGATATTCTCATAAATATGGTCTTATCATTGATAATTAAATGAAGTTCATGATGACATGTAACTGATTGAATGTTTTATAATGTTAAGTTGAAGATAATGCAAGACATTAAATTAGTTAATGGTTTGTATTGTAATTGATGTCAACATGATATCATCTATACGGTCAGGTGCATAATGCCAAAGACTTTAGAGAATCAATGGAACAAAGGTTATGCTTTCAGCAATGCACAAATGTCAAGTATTCATCAAGTGATAGAAAACACCAACAGAGTGCACACCATCGGTAAAGGCAAAGAAGAAAAGTCATAGTGACACCCGACGAGCAGAAGACAGTGTTGCCTGATGAAGCAAAACCATAGGATGCCTGACGAGCTGAAAATAGAGTTGCCCGACAAGTAAAATCCAATGATGTCCGACGGATGGAGATCCCAAATCTAACTGGAGTCACATCGACGGAACTGGCAGTTGTCACCGACAACTGACTGCAGAGTTGACTGACAAAACAAAGAGTTTAGAAAATGACAAAATATCTAGCTGGCAAGAGCTAAAGATAGACTTAACTGGTTGTTTTCTTTGTTTTATTTGAGCACAGTTAAGTAATTAATTTAAAGCTGATTTATATAGCTGGCATGAAGATAACTATGAGGTAAATCAAGAGTTATGGTTTTAAATCAAATTAGCTAGATTGTTTTTCACGCCAAGAATCAAGAATCAAGAAACGGTGAATATCATGTCTATATAACAGAAAATATTAATTCATTTATGTATGCATGTGAAGGGGAGTGGATAGAAAGAGGATGTTGAAGAGAAATTGATGAAGAAGAACTTCATATAGTCCTGATCAGTCAAGCTAAAGGAGAGCTAAATAATTCTACATACACCGATGAAGAGTGAGCACAACATCACAGAGTAGAAAGTGTGGAGCACAAAGAATTAAATTGATACATTAATTAGAGAGGTAATGTACTTAAATAGATCTGAAAATTTGCAATTCAAAGTTGCATTAGAAACAGGTCATAATGTTTTAGGTTAACCATTGAAGCATCAAGTCTCTTAACCATGCAGGACTTAACAGTCTTCTATATATTGAGGTACATCCCAAGGAGTGCCAAAAAAGTTGATTCATGAAAGTAGCATTGGACTTGCCCGATACCTATTGACAATCTAAGAAGGAGGCTGATTCAAGGATGGTAGCAATAGATGCCTGATACTAAGT
This sequence comes from Thuja plicata, assembly GCA_018584345.1. Taxonomy (NCBI): domain Eukaryota; kingdom Viridiplantae; phylum Streptophyta; class Pinopsida; order Cupressales; family Cupressaceae; genus Thuja; species Thuja plicata. Next base: position 3,012,779 of record MU226838.1, on the reverse strand, counting down.
GACAACCTCTCTATATAAAATCCTCTAACAAGGTCACACCTAACAGTGTGTTTGTAACCTTTAACAGGGTTGGCTCCTAACAGGGCTCACTTCAGAAGAGTGAAAATTTGGGGTACCGGTCCCAGTAGTTTTTTACCTTAATAGGGTTTCCAAGTTCAAATCCATGTGTTATGTGTGTATGGTTTATTACTTTACTGTTCTACATTTCACATATGCATTTCTAGATGGATTGGTATACTCTGCTTATTTACCGAGTTTTGGTAAATAGTTTTACTGCTTATCGGTAAACAAGGAGAATAAGGATAGACAAGGAAAACCGACAGATAGTTAATCATTTTAAGTATTTCATGACATGCATCTTGTAGGGACATAATAGTCTGAGTTTTATTTGATTGGTGGTAAATAGTTGAAGGATAAATTTTGAGGCCACTGATTCACCCCCCCTCTCAGTTATTACTAACAATTGGTTATTAGAGCTTGTGTGCTTAGAAGGAAGGTTTCAAGACCTAAGTCGGGATCACAAGATGAATAGATGAGATGTGCCCAAGTTGAACAAAGAAAACTTTGCTTCATGGTAAAGCAGGATAAGACTCCGCTTATCAGGTATTGGTAAAGATGTTACTCAATTTCTAGATACTTAATATGTGTTTCCTACATGAGTACTGACAGTAGATCAATTGAGAGAGAAGCAAGAGCATAACTGCATGGTTATAGAGCTTTCTTCCTCAGTCTCTGATGCTAAATTTGAAGATGTCAAGGATTGCAAAATTGCAAAGAAGATGTGGGACAAACTGAAGCTTGTACATGGAGGTGATACAAATTTTCTTAGAGCCAAGGCATAAAGCCTTAGAGGAAAGTTTGATGATCTCAGAATGAAAGAAGGAGAAAACATGACACAGTACAACACAAGGATAAAAGAAGTAGTCAATGCTATATGAGGTGTTGGAGGTACACTTGAAGAGGAGATAATGGTAAGTAAAATTTTAAGAAACTTATTTCCTGTATATGCTATTAGAGTTTCTTCCCTTAAATAAATAAGAGCAGTAGAAAACAATATAGTTACTCTTGACAGTTTAATTGGTAGACTGATTTCATTGGAGATGAATAACTTTGACTATAGTGTCTTACAAAACTTAGTGTCTGCATTTAAGTCTTCTATGAAAATAATCAAATCAAGTCATATACACTCATCTAGAAGAGACAATGAAAGTGAAAGTGAAGAAGAATAAGATCTAGATGAAATAGAAGCACTTATGGCTAGAAGAATGCAAAGAGGCAAAGGTAAATACAAAGGCAAGTTACCACTTGTATGCTTTAATTGTAAAGAGATTGGACACTTTGCTGCAAGATGTCCTAACAGAAGAAAAGATGACAAAAGTAATTACAGATATTTTGAGAAGAAATCTGACAGAGGTGAAAACAAAGATTACAGAGGTTAACAACAATCGGAAAGAAGAGATACCCGAGACTACAAGGATAAAGGCAAGAAGGCTAGCTACCTAGCTGCTTGCAAAGATGAAGATACTGACACCAAACCTGATGAAGACATTGAGATGGTATTTGTAGCTATGAAGGATGATTTAGATGAAGATAAAAGGTATGTAGAAACTGCACTCATATCTAAGTTTAGCAAGAATGACATCTGGATTATAGATAGTGGTTGCACTCACAACATGACCGATGACAAAGAAAAGTTTAAAAATTTTGAGCATTATAATGGTGGTACAGTAAGAATGGGTAATGATACACCTTGTCCAGATGAAGGTAAAGGAATAATAATGGCGAATAACCTAATTAAATGTGAAAATACTTATTGGGTAAAAGGATTGAATTATAATCTATTGATTATTTCTCAGCTGAATAATTGATGTTAGTGTTCCAATGGGATTGCTTGTACAATCTACTAAGAAGATCTTCTTTATCTTCTCCAAGGATCCTAATCTCCTCTAGGTCCTTATTAGGCTTAGATCATTAACTAATTCCTAATCCTACTCTCCTCTAAGAGTCTCCACTTGTGCTTCACCCTTTGAAAGACTAACACCTATAGTTACTTGTCCAACTTACACTTAAAAGAGTCTAAGTGTCAATTCCCACACTAATCTTCATGAATCACTTCCAAGGGTGTCCAACACCATGTAGACACTGAATTTGATCAATTTAGAATCCATCTTGAGGAATCTCCTTTCAATTTTCAGTCGAGCTCAAGTTTATGTCTTCAAAAGGCCTAATTAGGCTTATCTCCTTGTAGCCCTAAACATTGTGGTTTTCTCACTTCTTGCAAAAATTTTCCAAAGACCTCAAAAATCTAAGACAATATCCAGATACCCTTTTCCATTTTACAAAGGATTTTTTTAAGTCTCAAACCCCCTAAGTTATCCTTACATGGGGTTCCTATAAACTAGGTCTTATAGGGCTAATAGGCCTAAAAACTAGGACAGTCTGCAACACTATCCAAAACTCACTCAAAACTTATCTTCACTGATTAGCATGAGCTCGACCAACCTAGCATGTCAAGGTAACACTAAAACCTAACTATACATGTACTTGGACCGTACATTACCTTCTTCCCTTGCACATGAAAGCTCACTATTACTCCTCTAAACCTCTAACCGGGCAGTGCATACTTGCCTAGGGCTTGGCTAGAAAAATAGTAACTTGCCTTTCTAGGAATCCTATCTCTACAACTATGTACACTACTAACTCCCCTAGCATTTCCATCTACCACTGGATGTTTTCCATGGTTAGATTTCATGTGGGAGCCATGATTAGACTGACTGGTCTGGACAGGACCAGTGAGTCTCCTAAATTGAAAAAAATTTAAACAACACCTTGAACGACCACAAAGAAACTTGACTACTAAATAAAAAATGCTCCAAACTATTCTAAGAACATAAAACAATCACTAGTCTCAGTCTTTCAATCCATTATATATGACTGTCAACACAAAATGCTCGAGATTACTGAAGACGCAGAATTACAGTCTCTATTCACTTCACACTTGTTATAGTAATGAAAAACTAAATCCTTAGTTTGAGTCTCTCCATACACTATATTCCTTCTTCCACCATTCTAGGGCCTTGTTGGTGGATTCCCCACTCCTAGTTTCAAGGAGAATCCGATGTAACCATGTTGCATGCAACATTTACAATTATTGTAAATGTTGTCATGACAACAATTTAGCAACTTTTGGCATCTTTTCATTCATGTCTTCTCCCTACATTTTAGGACCTCTAACCTCTTCAATTCAAGGATCCAAGATCATTTAAGACCCTATGGCATCTCTATGTCCATATTTAAGTGATTTGGACATAATCATGACTCCAACCTCATATTTAACAACTAAGCCTAAGAATTTGAAAATACTACTAACAATGGCTATTTATGTGACCTTAGTCCTAATGAATAACTCACTTAGCCTAAATTGCAAATGCATATTAAGGTCCAAAAAAAACTAACCTATCTTGACTTGGCTAATGTCAAGTACAAGCCAAAATTAATAAACATGGAGGTTAGCCTAGCTGCTCCTTCACCATCCTCCCCAAAACAAAAAGATCAATCCACCCTTGGATTGAGGATGCCTGGATCAATCCCCATCTTCTTGAACTCTAATTATTTGCCCCATATTGCATCAACATTAGTTTGATCCTGCCTTTTGATCAAGTGCTCCTTATACTCTTTGGTTCTAGTCTTCTTGTATACTCTTGTATCCAGTATGTTGTAAGCTCCTATGACCATAGCTGATGGTAATTGTAGCTCCTCCACATCTCTGATTATTTATTGAATCTACCCTAATCCAAGTCTTTCTTCAGTACTTTGTAGTGGACTAAGTCTGCAATGTTGAAGATGGGTGACAGTCCACTGTCTTCCGGGAGTTCAACCTTGAATGCATTTTCACCATAATTAGCCAAGATAGGACAAGGGCCTCTCCTTCTCATCTGCAACCTGTGAGGGACTCCCTTCTACAATATGGATTTATTGAGATGTACCATCACCATGTCACCCACAATAAACTCAATTGTCCTCCTACTTTCATCAACCTTTGCCTTATGTTTAAAGGTGTTATCTGTCAAGGTTTTCCAAACTGTTTCATGTATTTCTTGCATGGCATAAGCAAAATCATCTGCATATCCACTTTCCTTCACTCCATCCTTCAAGTCTCTCAACTCATAGACTCCTCTAGGGTGTATTCCATACACTATTTCAAAGGGGCTCTTCCCTGTTGATCTATTTATGGTGTCAAAATAGGCATACGCATCCTGTCCAATCAATTGATCCCATTGATGTCCATACTCCTTTGTCAAGCCCCTTAGTAGATTTCCAAGGCTTCTATTCACCACCTCCATGTGTCCATCAGTTTGAGGATGGTAGGTAGATCCAAAGGATAAATTAGTGCCTAGTCTTAGCCAAAGAATCTTCCAAAAATGACTCATAAATTTGGTGTCTCTATCAGACACAATGCTCAGAGGTAACCCATAGATTCTTACTATATCTTTGAAGAATATAGATGCTATTTGGCTGGCATCATTAGTGGTCTTGCATGGCACAAAGTGAGCCATTTTACTAAACCTATCCACAACTACATAAACACTATCCATGCCTTGTCTTGTTTTGGGTAACCCAACTACAAAATCTATCCTCAAGCAATACCAAGGTCTAGTGGGAATAGGTAGGGGCTGATAAAGGCCAATATTTGATGAAGTACCCTTGGCTCTTTGACACACAATAAAACTCTCTACATACCTCTTGACATCAAGGTTCATCCTCGGCCAATAGTAGAACCTTTGAGCTAGTTCTTGAGTCTTGGTGATCCCAAAGTGACCACTCAATGCACCATTTTGCTTCTCTCAAGAATCATATTCTCCCTAATAGAGCCTCTAGGGACAGATAACTGATTTCCTTTAAAGAAAAGGTTACTTTGCAAAGTGTACTCAGTATACTCACTATAGAAATGGTTCTTGTATTCAACACATACCTTGTAAATGTCTCCAAAGTCCTCATCTTCAGCATATACATCCTTGAAGTGATCTATTCCCATGCTCTTCAACTGAATCTCTTGGATGGTAAGAGCTCCTTTTGAAAATGCATCATCAACTCTATTGAGGACACCTTTCTTATGTTTGATGTTAAAAGTGTAAGCTTGTAGGTACTCAACCCACTTCATGTGCTTGTGGCTCAACTTCTCTTGAGAATTTAGAAAGCTTAAGGCCTGATTATCTGAGTAAACAATGAACTCCTTGGGAAGCAATTAGTGCCTCCACTTTCTCAAGGCTTGAACCAATGCATTCAACTCAAGGTCATAAGAAGAATACTTATGCTTTGCTTCACTCAATTTCTCAGAGTGAAATGCTACTGGTCTACCCTCTTGGCTTAGGACAGCCCCAATGGATATGTTTCTTACATCACATTCAATTATGAAAATATTCTCAAAGCTTGGCAAGACTAACACTGGTTGGGTAGAAACATTTTCCTTCAGCAACTCAAAGCTCTTGTTGGCTTTTTCATTCCACATGAACTTGGTCTTCATTCCTCCTTTGATTGTATCCAACATTGGAGCAAAAATAACACTAAATTGCCTTATGAACTTCCTATAATAATGAGCAAGGCCATGAAAAGTCCTTACCTCTGTTTTTGTCCTTGGAGCAGTCCAATTCATGATGGCTTCCACTTTACTTTTGTCTATCTTTAGATTACCATGAGATAGAACAAATCCTAGGTACACTAGCTTGGTTTTGATGAACTCACACTTCTCCAAGTTAATCATGAGCTTCTCTTCATGTAGCTTCTTGAGTACTAATTCCACATGTTTGAGGTGTTTCTCTCTTGTCTTACTAAAGATGAGTATATCATCCAAGTATACCACTACAAACTTGCCAATGTGATCCTTGAGTACTTCATTCATCAACCTCATAAAATTTGATGGATCATTTGGTAAGCCAAATGGAATGACTATCCATTCATACATCCCTTCAGTGGTCCTGAAGGCTATCTTCCACTCATCTCCTTCATTCACTCTTATCTGGTGATATCCACTTTTCAAGTCTACCTTTGTGAAGTACCTTGCACCTCCTAGACAATCCATCAAGTCTTCAATCCTAGGGATAGGGAACCTATATCTGATAGTGATCCTGATAATAGCTCTAGAGTTAGTACATAATCTCCAAGTACCTCCTTTCTTAGGGGATAGGACTATGGGTACAACACAAGGACTAATACTCTTCCTTATAAGACCTTGTTCTAACAACTCTTGAATTTGACTAGCTATTTCCTCATTCTGTTGAGGGGTCATTTTGTAGACTGCCTTATTGGGTAGGGTAACTCCAGGAATAAGGTCAATCTTATGGCTTATGGGTCTTATAGTGGGTAATGTTGATGGTTTTCCATCACTTACAATGCCTTCATACTTCTGCAACATTTCTTGTATCTCTTGTGGTAGCTCTGTCCTCTTCACCATTTTGTCTTCCACTTCCTTGGGCTTCAACATCAGTGCAAAGACAACTCCTTCTCCTTCTTCAATGGCCTCCAAGAAATCTTTCTCACTCACCATTAGTACATTGGGACCAATTTTCTTCATCTCTACATCTTCTAACAATGACTGAATTTTGAAATTCATGTTATCCTTCTTGAAAGTATAGGAGTTCTTCACTCCATCATGGATAGCTTAGCGGTCAAATTGCCATGGCTTTCCTAGGAGAAAGTGACTTGCATCCATGGGCAACACATCACATAGTACCTTGTCCTTATATCTCCCTATAGAGAACTCCACCCATGCTTTCTCATTCACTAAGACATGTTGTCCCTTATTGAGCCATGTTACCTTGTAGGGATGAGTATGAGGTATCC
>MU226838.1:2966169-2997681 GCA_018584345.1 Thuja plicata | reverse complement strand
CCCCCCCCCCCCCCCTCAATTATTACAAACAGTTCAAGTGACCTCTAGTTATATGGCCTCATATAAATTTTTAATCATAGTATAATCATTTGAATGTCTTTCATTTTATGTTTTACTATAAATATTGATTGTCAACTTTTTTCTAGTTTACAAATAACTTAATAATTCTTTTAAATTTAAATATTTAATCAATATAATTAGTCAAGCATATATTAAATATAATAATTATTTTATTCTTAATACAGCAGTGCAAAATATCTAATTACTATTTTGAAAAATATATTATTATATAATTCCTCATAACTAATTTAAGATACATTTGTGTCTTGATAAGAAATGAAAATCCTTAGTCATATGAATTTCTTATTATATAAATGTATAAAATAATTATAAATTAGTAATATATGAAAAAATATCATATTCATTAAGAACGTTTCTAAATTTCTATGTTTTATTTTAAAAATAAAATAAAAATTAATATAAATATATTGTGGCAAGTTAGGGCACAAAGAAAACAAAGAAAACAAATGTTGGAGCAATCATTGTGATTATATATTTTATAATACGAAGATATTAGTATATGTAATTATATCATATGATGATCTATATTATTGTTGATCTCCCATAGGTATATTAAATTGATAGATAATTTCTCACTAGAATATATATATATATATATATATATATCGTTGTGTGTGTGTGTATATACATGTACATGTACATGTATATGTACATATACATTTATATATTTACACACACACAGATATATATATATATATATATATATATATATATATATAATTCTCATGATTATATAAATAAGACTTTATTATGTATTTTACCAATATACAAAGAAGAGTGAATGTGTATTGCTGTGATGATGAAAATGAAGTGGATTTGATAATACTTATATCTTGTATGTTTCAGGAAGAGGCATACCTCTTCGTGAGACCATAGGTCTCTTGAAGAGTTATCTCTCTTCCTGAGACATCCCATTAACGTTAATCATAACACAAGTCGATGTTATCGACTTAACCATTGTTAATGATCACTGTTACCTTATGACACTCGATTTCAATATCGGACCACAACAATCTGAATATTAAATAGAATGAATTTTGGAGATTAGTTGAAATAGGTCGATGATGTCATTATCAATAATGATAATCATAATCGACATTATCAATATTTATAATAATAAGCATAGACAATAGTTGATATCATTATCGATAGTGATAATCATAGTTAATACCATAATTGAGATTCATTTTTAGTCGATACCATAATCGATTTTAGGTAATATCATTCATGGTTTTGGTCGATACCATGAACGACTATATTTTGAAGTTAGTAAAATTAAGTTGGTATTGTTATCAGCTTCATTAATAATTAGAGTTGATAACAATATCAACTTAATAATATTTTTTTTTCTGGCAAAAATGGTTGAGCCATTATTATTTTTTATTATATACCTATTTCCACTTAATAATATTATATTTTGAAAATTAAGCAAAAATAGGTTTTACAGGGACCCAAAACCCAACAAGTTCAGAATTACAAAGAAAGTAGATATCAACTTTGTCAATAATTTATAGTTGATAATAATATTAACTATGAGGCCAATATTACCTTAAAGTATTAGTCATCATTAATGATAACTATGATAGTTATCAAGGATAACTATCTGTTAGTTAACATATTTATCCCAAATTCAATTAACACAATTTAATGAATTATTTGCTCTATTACCCTGATAGGAGAAATCAATTGGCTAACCGTTGGGGCTTGCCTTAGTGTTTATGTCCCTCTACATAAAGGTGAAACTTCCTCTTCAATGAGTTTCAATTAGGATTTTCAAAGAATGAATCAACAAAGCTCTCAAACAATACTTTTTACCCTAAAGTATTAAAGGTTAAACAATTTAGATCTCGAGTAAAGAATGAATTGAAAGGAATCATTGAGATATTAGCAGGAATTCAGCCAAAAGACTAAATTTATTTCAAAGTAATCAAGAACAATACTTAAACAAGAAACAAAATTCTCTTACAATCTGAAAGAAACATAATACAAAACCACAATTATAAATGTAATTCCAATAGAAACTCCATTTATGCACTCCAATGAAACACAAAACTTGCGGTACTATTTTATTTTAAATTTCAACCAACTAATCAAAATATTTTGAGATCACAAAATATCTTTCCAATATCTAAGTATCACTATGACATTAAAGTATCAGAATGCAATAAAATTACAAAATTTGTCCGTCCCTATTCTCAGGTCATAATAAGTCATTTATATTTGAAGAATAACTATTTTTAAGGTAGTTTTTGAAACCAACTCCACAAAGGAGTAAAAGTAAGAAAGATAAATTTGGAGATCTAAGGTAGTTCGAGTAATAGAAAGTATCAAAATAAAAAACCAAAAATAATTTCTCTATTGCAATTATCCCATACTATATCTAGGTTAAGGGTGTTGTCGTGGGTGATTGTGATTACGCTCACAGTTTCTTCCATTCTAGATGCTTGGTAGAAAACTAAACCACGAACTGATGATTTAGAATACCAATGTGGGCAATCCTCTATTTCCAAATCTTATTTTCTCTGTGAACTAGAGACACCTTTGTTTTGTGTGAATCCAAATTTTTATGGCACATGATCAACGTGGATTCCATTTCAGCAATCTGAGAAAAGTCATTAGGTGTAACTATTTTGGCTTCCTTTACCATGCGAACCTTTTCTTTGAAAACCTGATACATTTCTTCAGGATTTTGCAGAGTCTTACCATCCTCTTTAAACAGTGGTACTTTGATAAACCCAACATCATTCTTCATCATTCCTGCTAAGGCTACAAGTTCTTTAGCCAGTTTAGTGGATTCTTCAATACCTTGCTTTATGATAGAATTCCTCTAGTTAAGATGATCTTGTGAGACAAAAAGAATCTCATCATCAAAACCTACAATAGGTCGGTCAGAAAATAACTTCATCACTCCATAATTCTTTACTTCAGCTATCAGCATCATTACATCCATCCATTGAGTCTTCTCTTTATCCCACTTTGTCAATTTTGTATCTAGGTTGTCTTTTGCGTCCACAACGTCTTTATAAGTCTGACTAAGATCACTTATGTATTTGTTCCCATGATTCATGAATTAATCCATCCAACCTACATATGCTTCAAAAATAGACTTATTGTGTACAATCTATTCTTTCATTAGTTGATTGTCAAGGGATTTCATATCTAAGGCTACTAGGGTCTGTGTTTTTATTACTTTATCAGGATGGTGGATAGAATAAACATACTCGGCCATCTGTGAGATGGTTGCCTTCATTTCCAATTTGTGTTTTTCATCCTTCCATGCTCTTCTCACAATCTTCTTGGTGGAAGATTTGAGATGTTTGACATCTACTGCCCGAGTTGCCACACCAAGATCAACTTTTTCCACTTTAAAATCATCAAGTGTTACCTCATCTGAGCTCTTCTCATTCTTGGGAATAACAATCTCCACAAACCAACACCCTATTTTTGCATCCATATCTATTATTGCTTTAGTTTTAGGATTCTTGATCTTTAGTTCTTTCCCTAAACATCCACTTACCATATCATTATCAGGAAATTAGATAGGTAAAATACTCCTTTTCTTGCTAATGGAAGTTTGGATCTATGCTGGTGTATCCACTGTATATTTCGCAGGGGGAGTTTGCATAATGGCTGAATCAATAGATAAAACCTTGCTATTGTTGTGTTCTTTATCTATTTCCCCTATCTCTCCAACATTTCCAAGATCCATTACATCTAGAATATGGTTATCCATGGGAGCTTGTTTCTCTATATTGGAGTCCAATTCAACAAACTCATGATCAACTATGACCTTTTTCAGCCTTTTACTTGTGGAATGGGTGGTTTTGGTTGGAACAGGGGATTTTATTGATGAAGGCCTTTTTTCCAAATCAACCTCTAATTTGACTGTACCTGCAACATCAGATTCAATAGAAACATTAGGAGAAGAAATTTGATCTTTCGAGGGCAAGGTATGTTTGATTTGTTTAAGAGTGACCAACTCATTCTCCCTTATCTTTCCCAATATCTTATCTCTTAACCACTTCTCTACTTTCCTGATAACATTGAAAGTTCTAATTTGAACATTATCCTCTTCCTATTTTTTCTAATCAATTTCTACTAGGGGTTCATTCTGCACTTTACTACTAAATTAATAATCAAGTACCTCCTCATTCTCACACTCTGTAACTCATTTTATACGCATAGATAGTCTCATTCCCACAATTTGTTTTAAAGTAAGTCAGGACCATAATCTTCTGTGGATCTCAAATCCATATTCAGAGTCTTCCCATTAGTCTTCATGTTGAGAATTATGAGTGAAGCCCTCTTTCATGCCCAGGTATGATTTAGAAAATCCCTTGCTGTCAAATTTTGGGTGTACAATGAATGTTTCAAATTTGTAATTCTTAGCCTTTGCTGCTAATTTTATGGAATCTAAAGTGGATTTGCAACAATAATTCCCTAGCTCCATAGGAAAGGTAATCCCTGAAAGCTGATCTCCCTTTAAAATTTTCTTAATAATTGCTAATTACCTGCACACTTCAGTGAGTACTAGATGATCTAGGGCATATCTGGGTAATCTAAGAGGTTCAACTTTGAATCCACCCACCCTAATGTATGTGAACCTAGGGAATTGTATAAATAAGCTACCATAGGTTTGGATTAACTACACTGCTTCATCAGACATCCTTTTGTGTAAAAAACCTCATAACTCAAAGACAAGATGACCCATACACACAAAATTAACCCTGGTAAAGTTCTCAGAACATCTTGTCAGCTACAATAGTGGATAGTAGTCATAAATATTAATTCCTAGTGTTAGGGGCTCATGGGGTAGCCCAGGCCAATTTCTTGAACTAGCTAAAAAATAGAACAAGAAAGATGACATATAAAAACCTCTCATGCCAGTGAAGTTAGCTAATCCTTCATGCAATGTTTCAGCTATAAGTTCACCCCAATCTAGGAATTGCTCTCCCTTAGTTATTACCTATATATAGAAAAACATCCATTCTTCCCAATGGAAAGTATGTTGGTTCCCCTTTACTCTGTTTAGAAAAATAGCTAAGTCTCTGATTTCGGGAATGAGATTCTCACGAGTGAGAGGTTTTGGGATATGGGAACCGCATCTTTTAGAATCTAGTAACCAGACTTTGGAAATCACATTTATGTATTGCTTCTTCTTCTTTGAAAGGAAAGAGTAAGCATTAGCTATAGTCCATGCCTCATATTCTTCTTTATCAGGGATTCCCATGGTTGACATCATTGTTTCTTTATCAATCCTTACCAGAATCACACCAGAATTAGTGTGAATGCACCTGTCATTTCCATCATAATGGTTCATACACTCCAAAACCAAATCTGGACAAGGGGCTACAATTGGGAAGGTGGCGGCTTTGACTAAACCACTCTAGTTAATTTTATCAGCTATGGAACCTTTTGTGGGATTCTTCAATCTTTCCATAATTTCTTCAACAGTCACATTCAAAAGGGTAGTATCTTCTAATTTTGGGAGGGAGCTAACTAAGCTAGAAGAGGAGTTCAATTTAGGAAATGACAACCTATTATACTTCATCTTATCAAATCAATTAAAACTCCAGAACAAACAGAGAAGGAATTTGAGAAGAAACTTTTAAAAATATTGGTAAGCTTCAATAGACTGCTTAAGCTATAAATAAGAGTTCAACCACTCAACATATTTCATGAAAATGACAGTCCTACAACTCGATATTACCTCCTTCGTCTCCTTGGTACCGCAATTATGCAAGAAAACCAGTTTGAATGAGAAAAATAAAATACCACCTTCGCTTATAAAGGAAAAAGGTATGCCTAAATTGACGACATGCAAAAACATTCAATTCATCCACGCGAATTAAATGTCAAGGTGAAATATTTTCTCACATTTCATTAATTAAACATCTCATCACACTCTTTGGGCTTACATATAATGATTAATCTCGAGATTAAGTACAATTAATTAATGCTTCAAAATCTCCTGCCAATCCTTTCTCTGTACCATCATTACCTTCACTTGATATGAAATTTGTTGCGGATCCATAAAGAAAGTCTTCATAGTTGAGCTTTTGGAATGGAACTTTGAAAGTTCAAACTGACCGGACAGACTTGACTAAAGACGCGATGGCTTCTTGTGAGAAAATGGACTTTAAAATTTAGCTTGCACTTTTCAAATTTGAACTTTTGAAATTTCAAATTAAAGTTCAAAATAGGAAAACCCACCTAAAGGAAAGCTAGCCAGAATGAAGCCGCAACAATTCTAGACGCGTAATCCAAACTGAACAAAGGAATTTGAACTTTTAAAAGTTCAAAACAAAGTTCAAAACAACCTGCAAAAAGGTAAATGTGAAAGAAAAATAATAATAGGTGTAACACTATCATAGTTATCAGTAATAATAAATATTATCAGTATTCTAATGAATCTTGATGAATTCTATAAATGGTAAGATCATCATATTATAAAATATATAATCACATTATATGTAACTTGTAAAATTATATATATATTTATTTTATAACTTTATCTCCATATGTTTTTAATTCCAGAATGATATAAGTATATGTAATTTATATGTATAAAATTAATGAGAGCCCTAAATATTCTTTGTAACTATGTTTTCTACGCTATTCTGTAGGGCTAAAAATACCATTGAGACCCTTCTAAATTTAAGTAAAATTTTACAGCACGGGATTTTCAAAGTATCATTGTTTTATCTTCCATTCATCTTGTTATGGTTTTTGAACTTAAATTTGGGATGTGATTGAGAATCGAAAGACAGTTGTTAATGTTCATCTTTTTTATTGTTTAATCCAGGTAATGTTTTCCCCATCGACTCCTAGGTTAGTTAGAGCATCTGCCTCTTTGTTTCCCTCTTGATAGATGTGATCAAATCTTGTTTCCTAAAATCTATCCACAAGGTCTAAACATATCCAATCTTTGAGTTTAAAATCCTGTTTGGTGTACTTCTTTTTATCAGAGCATTTAGAATGATTTGTGAGTCTCCTTCTATTATGAAATTATGGATCCCACTACTTAAGATTAACTTAAGGTCTTCATTTAACGCTTCAAATTCAACTAGATTATTTGTAGAAATGTCAGAGCATTTAGAATGATTTGTGAGTCTCCTTCTATTATGAATATATGGATCCCACTACTTAAGATTAACTTAAGTTCTTTATTTACCGCTTCAAATTCAGCTAGATTATTTGTAGAAATGCCTAAAGATTTGGCCCTTTTAACCACCTATTCACCCAATTTGTTCCTAATAATGTATCCTAGGCCAGCTTTCCCTGGGTTTCCTCTCAAAGCCCCATCAAAATTAAATTTCATCCACCCATTTGGAGGAGGATTCCATTCGCATAGGGATCTAGCTAGCTTATTAGCTTTGCATTACCTCAATTCTAGATTAATTAAGCATTTCCAACTTTTTTTAATGTTCACATCCCATTCTGTGAAAGATCCTTCCTATTTGAAATAATTTATTAAGTGATTATTAGTTACTTTTATAATATTTTCTTTAATTTTATTGATCAGTGTTTCTCTATCCATCTTTGTTTCCGTGAATATCCTTCTGTTACGTTATTTCCAGATTTCCCATACCCGAATAGATGGGGAAATTATCCAGATCTTACTATACACTTCGGATCCATGCTGAGGCCAAGAACTCAGGAAGCTCAAAAAAATTTCAATGAAAGTAGAAGACCAATTTAGATTACAAAAAATCCATTTCCAACAGTGATTAGAAAAAAGGAAAATCATATAATAGATGTCTAGTGGTTTTAGATGCAAATTTGCATAATACGCATCTTGATGGTCCTTCAAAACCTAACTTAGTTAATCTATTAGAGGTTAAGATTCTATCTTGCAAAGCTTCCCATAGAAAGATTCCTTCCTTCGGAAGGTAGGTAGGATCCCAATATATATTAAGAGGAATGTCCACTTTATGCCAATCTTGAGAATCAATAATCATCTCATAACCTTTCTTAACACTATACTTACCATTCTTTGAAGCACCCCATATCAACCTATCATGCCCAAATTTATAGTTCTCTTTCCTAGATTTCAAAAAATTTCCTCAACCATTAAGCTCGTCTTTAGATAGCATTATATTTTATGCATTTTTCTATTGTCATCCTTCCTGAGTTTCCTCAATGTATTCTTTGAAGTGTATACCCCAACATCATATCAAGTTGTTTTTAATGTTGTCTGGAAGATAAACATTGTCCGGTGATGGGAGACCATCCCAAGAGTCTTCCCAGAATAGGGCTTCTTGACCTTCTCCAATGTCCCAAGTGAGATTTTTCATCATCAAATATTTTTTTTGCATCATGAAATTCCAAAATTTTGAGCCTTCCGGTGGATTAATAGTATGAAACAGAGTAGAGGGAACAGAGCTATTTAAATATTTAAGGTATAAAATTTTAGCCCATTTGCTATCATTTTCTTGGAACATTCTCTATACTAGTTTAGCTCTTAGAGCTTTGTCCTACCACTCAAAATTTTTGATACCTAAAGCACCAAATTCTTTTGGTCTACATATTTGATCCAATTTTATCATCACTCATTTCTTTCCAAAAAAATTCTTTAATTTTTTATTTAGTTGTTTACCAACTCCCTTAGGGAGCGGTAGAAATGACATTTGGTAAGTGGGGATCGTAAATAGGAAAACATTGATCATTGTAGATCTACCAGATTTGTTTAGATACTTCCCCTTCCAACTGTCCAACTTTGATTCTAATTTGATATTATGGTTTTCCACGACTTTCCCTCTTTTTGACATTTTTCTAAATGAATCCCCAAATATTTGCATGGAAATTCACCTTTGTTGAAACCCATTATATTGAAAATATTTCTCTCTACCTCCGGAAAAGTATTAAGGAATAAAATATCAGACTTTTCTACATTCACTTCTTGACCCAATGCTTTCGAGTATGAATTAATGATTTTTTTGAATTAATGAGCCTCAATACTTGAAGATTCTCTTGGTAGTATAGCATCCTCTGCAAATTATTGGTGAGTAATACTTTCTACCTCATCAGTCACTTTGACCCCTTTAATGTTCCTTTCAAGTTTTTCTAATTTAACAGCCCTCCAAAAGGCCTCAGTCATGATTATAAAGAGAAAGAGGGAAATGGGAATCAGGATCTGCTTGTCAGATTCCTCTTGATGTATTAAAAAAATCTTCAGGTGTACCATTTATTAAAACTGAAAATTTTGGAGTTGATATACAATTAAATATTAATTTAACCCATTGATGAGTAAACCAAATGCTCATATAGTTTTACATAAAAATCTCCAATAAACTTTGTCATAGGCTTTACGAATATCTAATTTCATCAACATACAAGGGCCTTTGTTTATTTGTGTTGAGTGTATCAATTCTTGTATTATAATTATCCCATCATATATTGATCTGTTTGGGACAAAACATGTTCGTTTCTCTGATATGAGCTTATGGATTATATTTTTAATTCTATTTTCTAGGGCTTTAGAGACTATCTTGTATCTGGTGTTGCAAAGTGAAATAGGTCTAAAATCTCCAGGGGAAGTTGTGTTTATTTTTTTGGGAATTAGTGCTAAGAAAGTATTGTTAATTTCTTTTAATAAAGTTCATAGGTTCCTAGTTGCTTCAATAGCTTCTCATATCTCCTTCCCAATGATGTCCCAACACGTTTGAAAGAAGAAAGCCTGAAATCCATCCGGTCCTGGAGATTTATCTGATTTTGGTGAAAAGAGGGCATCTTTGACTTCTTCCAAAGTAAATCTCTTGTTGAGGTTTTTGTTACCTTCATCAGTGAGAATTCTAGCTATAGCCCTTAGCATTTAATTTTGAGCCTCAAGGTTCAATTAATCATAGTTATTTAAAATCTCTAAATGATAATTGACAAAATTTTTTGTAGATTGAGTTGGACACTCAATCTCTAAACCCCTTTCACCTTAGATTTTAGTTATTCTGTTTACATTGCAACTATTTAAAGTGTTCATATGAAAGAATTTAGAGTTCCTATCTCCAACGTTTAACCAGGTCTCTCTCAATTTCTGTTTCCAAAATGTTTCTTCTTTTACTAAAAAAGATTCTTGTTTATTTAATAATTCTTTTTACTTAATGTATTCTTCATCCTTCATTCCTTTTTCTATAATTTTTGTACTTAATTTCCGGATTTCTTCCTTTTTATCTAACTTTTCCTTAAATATATTTTTAAAACTTTCATTGTTCCATTTAATTATTTTTTCTTTTAATCTTTTTAATTTTGTGACAAAACACAATATTCTACATCCTTCGAAGGCCTCTTCTTGTCACCACTGTTTAACTTTCTCCAAAAAACTCACATTTAAGAACCACATGTTTTCACATTTAAAGGAAGATCTAATTGGTTTATGTTGTTCCTTTAATTTGAGTAAAATGGCGTAGCGATCTGATCCATCATATGGTAATGTTGTTTCTATAACAGCCTTGTCTATTGTACAAATATCACCTCTGAAAAAGAATCTATCTAGTCTTTCAGCAATATAGCTATATCCTTTCCTTGTATTGTACCATGTATACAGTCCATTTGAAGTTAGAATGTCCATGAGGGAGTTTCCCATGATCCAATTTTTAAAATCTATTGTAGCTTGTGATTCCCTTTAAATAGCACCACTTTTTTCATTCATGGTTGATTTTGTGTTGAAATCACCCCCAGTATAAAACTAGACTGAGGTTACAAGTTCATATAATTACTAATCTCTATCCAAACAACAAGTTTTTTTGTTGTTGGTGTAGGGCCATAAATGTTAATAATGTTGAAATGGATATTACTTCTAAAGTTATTGAACTTACCTGCCATCTAGTTTTTAATAGCCATAGTCAATGTAAAGTCTACCTTTCTGGGATCCCATATAATACCTAGACCCCCTAAAGCACCCAAATATTCTATGAATTCACATTTCCAATATCCTAATTTCTTTTTAATCTTTTTTCCTTCTTCCTTATTAAGTTTTGATTCATGTATTAGATTAATTTCTTATTCAAAGAGGGTCAAATTGCGCTTTAAAGAGCTCTATTTATTAGGGGCATTTAAACCCCTAACATTCCAAGATGTAATCTTCATATTTCTATGGGAAGGAGCTTCCCCTTCCCAACTTTAAGTATATCACTGATTTTAGTTTGATTCTCAGCCTTTCCAATAGATTTTCTTAGTTCCACAAGACTCTTTCTTTCTCTTTTCTTGTTGATCTTACCATAGTTAGGTTTATCTATACCCTTCAGATTTGTAGATATACCTAGATTATCTTGATGTTTTTGGGCATTAATAGCACTTGCTACTATCTCTTCATCATCTTTTATTTCTTCCTCCTCTCTTATTTCTTTCATTATTATTTCGCTTAAATATTGATTGTAACTTTCTTCTTTTGAAATCATCTTGGGTTTCTCAATATTTTTACCTATTCTTTCACTGTTAGAGCTCTGAAAATAGACCCAATTTTTTGGTTCTTGAATCCCCAATTCTTCCCAGGATTGAGAATCACTCATGAATATCTGATCTACTTCTCCTAAAGTTCTATGCATTCTATTCATAATAATTGAATTTAATTCAATTGGAATATTCACCTTGTCAATTCCCTTTGGAGTATCAATAGCCTGAGGGGTTTCTATACCAATGTCTTCAAACATATTTTTTCCATTAATTGTTGTTTTCCAAAATTTGGAGTTTTTCTTTCTGATAGTAGGGGAACATAAGGGGGGTATTATGTCCATCTTATCAAGATTTTTCTCAGCTAAGAGTGCCTCAATTGCCTAGGTGATTGGGCATATCAAACTAACCTGCTTCCTTTCCTTGTCATAATATATTCCTTTCTTCTCTATTCTTTCTTCAATATATAAGTTATCATTAGCAGACCAAGAATTTTGAATGCCTATTGGATAAACATTTGTGGCTAAGGGGGTAAAATCCATAGATTTTTTCCTATCCTTATTGGAATCAAAATGAGGATGCATCTGTATAGCCAATGTGTGTTGCTGACCAACACAAATACCTCTTTTTTGTCTGTTTCTCCCATGTTTGCAGTTGAAAGTCCTACAAAAATATCCAGATAGTCTTTGTGGGCTTCATCCCAGCAGAGAAGCTGATCACAATTTTCATCGTGTATCGAAAGAAGGTCATTTATGAGTTGTCCATGAATTCCCAAGTTAGCTTTAATGACATTGAGAGATAAATTTTGGGACATACATTGGTCGCATTATCTTATTGTGCGGCTGTTGTCCGCTATCTCTTCCTTATCCTTGATTTGAGATGAATATTTTTCTATTAAGATTTTGTAATCAAGATGTAAGTTGTCTATAATTTCTACAGGTTCTCCATCTTCTATGATAATCTCCTTAGATCTAATAAAATGGGGGTTCCAAGAAGGAGGATTCAGAAACTTGTCTTGCCTAGTCGCCATGATAGGAACAAGATGAGAGTGATGTATTTGAGCCATATCCCCATCACCAATGTTGTGGTTTGGGACTGTCTTATTGTAATTTCTACCCGAGGGATAAAGGTCATCATCTACTATGATCTCACCTTCTTCAATATCATTGTTTATGTTTCAAAATTTACTTGGAGAATAACACTGCTGAACTGTGTTGGTGTTTATATTATTTTTTTTATCATTTTAAGAATGCTCTAGATTAGGGTAAATAAGTGAGGGAAATAATTCCTCTAATTTGAATTCCTATGAGTATGTATTTGGTCATTTTTTAGGATCCCATGTTCTACATATTTGTTAAGAAGAGTGATGTTATTAATTTGTCCTTCATATTTTGTATATTGTATGTTGTAAATTGATCTATTAGTGATTATTGTAATGATGTCCTCATCCTTGAAAATAGGAGACATTCTAATAAGTAACTTGACTTCTTTCTTATTATTATGTTGTATATCTACTCCTAAATATTATCCTAAGGATGAGCCTATTCTTTCCAGAAAATGCGAATGTAAAATTTCTATAGGAAGATCAAGAATCAAAATACATTTGGGGAAGTTCATAGAACTGGCTACATGTTCATTGACATTAGGCTGCCAAGGAAATAAATTAATACTGAAACCTTTATAAAAACATAGGGGTGACTGTAATTTTTTTATTTTATCTTAAACCTTTTTATAATGAAGATAAACTAAACATGAGGTTAGGAAACTTGATTACTTACCGGTGCCTAGCAGAATGAGTGTAGCCATTTTCCAAGATTAGGGTTTCTGGATATTGGCCCATTCCAATATAAAAAATCCCCATGGATGTGACATTACTCCCATCTATTTTTGCTAATAATATTATTTATTATAATGGTGTTTTTAATCCGATGCTCTGAAAGTATTGGTTCAAAGTTACTACCTGGATTTTCTGCCCTATCCAAAGAGGAGCTAGAAAGAAAAAGGTCACCATTTTCACCAAAATATTTTTCTCCAATGCCACCATAAGTTTGTGGTTTGAAATTGTTCGTGGCAGTGGTAGATTTGAGAGAGGGCCCATATGATTGATTCTAAGATTGAAAACCAAGCATCCTCAACACCTTCTGCGCTATGGGACTTTGTTTAGCTTCTTTCTCTTTTTGTTTGTTGATAGAGAATCCTTTATTGTGCATATATGGAGGGATATAAGTTCTTGATCTTGAATCCAAGTTACCATCCTCTAGAAGGGAAATCGATGCTGCTTCTATCCAAAAAACCTTTTTAGGATCAATGGGAGGGCGACGATGGGAGGAGAATACAAAGAAGACCGAGAATTCTCTCCAATATTATTGGGGTCTAAGGTCTTAAAATTTTTACCAAGAGGTAAGGAAAAGAGGGAGACCTGAACTGGTCTAGATAATCCTTTCTATTTTTTTCCAAATTAACGAGCCCTTCTAGCATTTTTATGATGAACGAGAATCGACTGACTATCCAATAGGGGGTCAGCCAGTAGAACTTCAATTGATTATTCCTGAGAAACAGTCCTAGTTGAAACCCTAGCAGATAAAACATTTGGGATGACGACCAAGGGCAAGCCAGAGAAAGCGTTGCTCAAATAGGAGGTTGGACGCGTGGCGAACATACTTGCATATTTCATCCTAGCATAGAAGTTTAATTGCAAGTCTAAAGAATTCACAAAGAAGATATGGTATCTCGCATGGCCGGAGCAGATTAGAGTCATTTTTTATTGTGTTTAGTGGAGATTCATGGCTCCTCTATTAACTAAATAATTTTTTAATAATTTATTTAATTAATTCTTTATTATTTTTCACTATTATTTAAATAAATAGATATGTATTTTATTCATTAAACTTTTTATTTCTCATATTTCAATAAATAATTTTTATTTATTTAATTATTTTAACAACATTTATTTATTTCTTATTTATTCTTCACACTCTGCTTACAACATCAACACAACCTTCTTTAGTAATTTTCTCATATATCTACTCTCAAGTATAGTTGATATATTCTCATAAATATGGTCTTATCATTGATAATTAAATGAACTTCAACTAACCTCTATTTATATACCCTCATATAAATTTTTATTCACAATATAGTGATTTGAATGTCTTTCATTTTATGTTTTACTATAAAATACAAGCAACAAAAATCTACACGTACTTCTGGATTCCAATAAAAGATATGCATCCCTTAGAAGGACAATTATTGAAAACTCTCCAAGAAGAATTCAAAGATACATTCTTATAGATGAGATGAGCTTCATAGGACCCAAACTACTCTTAAAAATAGATAACCATTTACGTGAAGCATTTCCACATAACCAACAACAAGCTTTTGGTGGATTTTCCATAATACTCGTTGGAGACTTAGGCTAGCTACCACCAGTAATGGATATCCTAATATATGCCTCACACTCTAGAGCCATAATTCTTTGGCACACATTTACTATTTATATTACATTGGACACAAATTTCCGTCAACAAGGGCAAAGTGACTCCCAACAACGCTTTCGAAGAATCCTACAAAATATAATAAATATTCAACCACTTAAAGATTATTGGGAGACTCTCATGAATCTGAAAAACAAATTTCTACCACAAAAACAAAAAGAAGAATTTGACATAGCAACCCATCTATTTACTACCAATGCCTTCGCCAAACAACATAATAAAATGATGCTCAAACAATTGAACCTCCCAATTGCAGTTAGCACTACACAAAACTATAGTGATACTAATGAGGATGGTCAACATCGATAAGAGCTACTTCTATGCATAGGCCAAGAGATCATGTTAACAACAAACCTATGGATACAAACCAACCTTGTAAACAAATCACTAGGACAAATTATATCCATTGTATACAATAGAAATTCAAGTCCTCCTAATCTACCAAACTATGTTGTTGTTAATTTTGACAATTACATCGGCCCACCATGGGATACACAAAACCCCAAAAAATGTTCCCATCACTCCAATTACCAAAGACAACCATACACAACTACCATTGGCTATGGCTTGGGCCATAACAATACACAAATCTCAGGGACTCACACTTAAAAAAGAAATAATAGACATTGGAAAAAAGGAGAGGAAAGAATTGACATTTACAACAATATCAAGAGTCAAATCTATTGATAACCTTCAAATAGAACCACCCTTCACATTTGAGAGATACTGCAAAATGGAAAACAACACTTACACAACTACTCGGAAAATAGAAAAAGCATGCCTACAACAACTGTCACCCCTTTAAAAATCCTCATAGGCCAACATCAGACTAAAAGGTAACCACACAAACTATGTTGCATTGTTTCATACTATATTCAATTGCTCCACTTTTATAAACAAAGTTATTATCACCATTTTCTTTCAATTTTAATGACTACTTCTTCACAACAAACTGCAGATAGACAATATATCATACTTCAAAAAATTGCAATTCTCAAGATTCAAAAGTGGTTCTATAATGAACGCACATGTACAAATCTGGTCAGCTACATCAATCTGTAAGTTTCTACTTTCACAATCTTCTTTTTCTTTTACTACAATTGATTCAACAATTAATATCTATATTTTTTTTTGATGTTAATGGTCATTACTAACTCTGATATTGTACCACTCAAACGTTCTCCAAATTTGATAAGAAATTGTTCTTCTTTTACAGATCAAAATAAATCACTTCCGCTACATAGTTAGATTTATATTTCTTCGTCTTCTCTGCAACCTTTCGCAATTTCTGGAAGAGTCGCGACTATAGCATATATCGAATTTACAATGCATTTCAATCAACTCAATCATAGATTTTTCAATAACTTATCATTCGTTAAGCTACTACCTTTGTTGTTTCCAAATTGTAAAAATTGCATACAAATACATTGTTCACCGTTTGACAAGTTTTATTCGACTATATTTGACAAACTGTTGAAAAACTTAGTACTATCTTTCATTCACAAAATTCAAATGTTCTTGTCTTTCACCTATATATTAGTTTCTTAAAACTTTATGAATTAAACCACTAACATAATTCACAAATATCTCAATAAATATAAATTGCCAACAAAACTCAAAAAATTCAAATAGTGAGAGTCATTTTAATTGTAATTTATATAATTGAACGTACAAAAGGTGCAATGGCTAGTTTATAAAGTTTGTAAAAATGAAACATTGACTTTTTATTACAATAATAACAAATATATTTTAACTTTTTACTTGTATTTAGTAATTGAAAATATATAGAATATATAATAATTATTCAGCTTTAAAAGATAATTATGTAATAGTATGGCCAATCTTATTGATTGCTTCACAATAAATAAATAAATAAATTTTAATTTTTTACTTGTATTTAATAATTTAAAATATAATTATACAATAATATCGTCAATCTTATCCATCAATTTTACTGATATCTTGAAAATAAATAAGAATTAGTTTTCTTATTATCTTCAAAATTTAAAAAAAAAAAATTTCTTCTATAAGGACAATCATTAAAGAATAAATCTCTTTATATAATGACATCATCATTCTTATTCGCCAATCTTCTCTGTCGAACAGTAGAATTTTCTAATTCTCCCTCTTCTCTCAACAGCTTTCAATGGATATAAAGTTTTCTGTTTCCAAAAAAATTCATTTCAAGATGCTGTTTCTAAAGGCATTGTCTTATTTGTGCATGTCTTACACCTCTTCGCTACTATAAATGAAACTGCAGGGCCAAGACAAAGGCTTATGTTGCTTTCCCTCTTCACTTCTCAGGCAATATTTTGCTCTCCATTTTGTAACGGTGGTTTACAATATTGCAGCTTAAAGGTACTCTCAATTACAATTCTATTTTATGCAATGAAGATCTGACAAACTCTCTGTCGTTCTACTGAATTATTCAATATCAATTTGTTTTGTATTTTCATTATCAGGAAATTGTCCTGTACTGCTTCATCTGCTGAAAAATTGCAGTCTACTTTATGGGTGCCTTAATTTTACCCAAATACATATATTTACTCTTCATGCACAGAACTTATTTTCTCTGCATGCCGAGAATGAGGGAAAATATAAGGCATAGGCTAAATAATTTTAAAAAATTAGAATTTAGTACAAATTTTAATAAAAGAATTGATCTGAGTGTGTTATTATAGTTCTTAATTTACAGTTTTCTTTTTAAATTATTGTTTTCAAATAATTATTTAATTTCAGATTTAATGTAAACATATTATTAGAATTTCTAAGAAATGATGTTGGTATAAAAAAATGGGGTTTCAAATAACTTCAACAAATGGGATCGTCCTGTATTGCTTCATCTGCAGGAAAATTGCTTCATCTGCTGAAAAGCCCATTACAAGATGTATCTACTTGCATGCACAGAATGATCTAAAATATGCATAGACTAAATATTTTTTTAATTAGTATTTAATATAAATTTAGAAAATAATTGATTTGAGTGTTATTATAGTGCTTAAATTTACTGTTTTCTTTTCAATTTATTGTTTTTAAATAAATTTTTAAGTTCAGATTATATATATATATATTACAAGAATTTGTAAGAAATGTGGGTCTTGGAATAACCTGTACATGCAAGAAATCTTATAACAGCATCTTGTACATGTTTGAGATCTACATGCAATACATTACATATGAGATAATTTTTTATATTTGTGATTGCATACAATTGTCTCTCATTGCCAATGGCATGAGGACAACAGAGTTTTGATGCTCGCTCGATTCAATTCGCATACGAATGCATTCGACTTATAAATTGTTGTACTCTTAAACAATATTGTTGTCTAATATGAAACAACGGGAAAATCCATAGACCACTGTCGAGTTGCCAGATTTGTATATTCTAAAAGAACGATCTGAGATGTATTATACAAAACAGAAAAAAATGGCATCACAAGGAATTATAATAGCTGAAATCAACCAACGGAGGGAGTCAATAACCATTAAAGACAACAAAATTCTACCTAGGGTTTTCTTTGATCTTGGTATTTATAAAACCTAACCTTACTGTGTGTGCCATATGCATAGATTTGCAATTGGTCAAGGACTAGTTAACTTATCAAACTTCATTTTCGGAGCACGCGGGATACTCTGTTTCTGGGGTGGAATATTGTGAGGCGGGTACATTTCGGAAGCCTGCCATGCATCCTCTGGCATTCCACGCTCACCATTCTTCACATCCTCCGCAATCTGCCTGAAATCTTCGGCACAGCTTTTGCAAAAGTTGATAATGTCACAATGAAGAGTACAATCGGGAAGCCTTGCACCGCCCTTCTCCAACTGCCGTTGCACGAGCGCACTGGCGCATTGCAGCTCGTTTTCACCGGGCCTGAAGGGCCCTTTACCGGGGTTTCGTGTTGCGTCAACAAAAGTTTTGAAGATGTGACTGAGTACAGAGTACGCAACAGCGGCCTCAACGTCCGTTTTGAAGCTCTTTATGTTGATATTCTCACTTGGCACTTTCGAAACAAACAGAACTTCTTTGGGCTTACGCATTTCGGCAAAGAAACCTGAGAACTTTCCGGTCTCGGCATTATATTTCCGGCGCACGCCGTAGAAATGTGATCTGCGCTGCGCTGCATTTTCTTTCCAGATCTTCGCCTCTGATTCATCCGCCGGCTGTTGCATTAGGGATTGTAATTCTGCTTCTGCTTCGGCTTCTACTAGTGTTTTGGGGTTTTCAAATGTTCCCCCAGCCATTTCCTGTATCTCTTTCGTTGAAGTAGCACCACCTTCAAAATCCATTTCCTCCTAGAATGACTTTCAGACAAACAAGATATAAGCCTCCCGAACCAATAGTTTGGGAAATACTTTCAATAGACAACAAGCTATGAAACTGGAATCTCGTTCCAGTGAGAGAACGTAATTAATGACAGAGTCGCGCTCCTGATAGCTCTAGACAGACAACCCAAATAAGCAAGCGATTTTGTTCTTTAATCCAGAAAACCATTATATCAAGGCAAACAAACAAGCCAGAGATTAGTCCAATGGGAAGATACTTACAGAATCATACCTAATCAGGATTTCCATCTATTCGGTGCACTAAACCTTCTTACAAACAACCCAATTAACAAATCATAAACACAAAAGGACTTTTATTGAAAACTTTTCATAGGAACCTAAATCAAATCTGGATTTGAAGACCTAAATAATGATAAAAGTAAAACAAGTTTAGCTGATATTACATATTATAATTTATCTCAAAAATCTGCTCACAACATCAACAAAACTTTCTTTAAGATTTTTCAATGACATTTTTTATTTATTTAAAAGGCCATATTATAACTATTTGTTTATGTAACTTTTCTTCGCTTTTATCCAATAATAAAAAAGTAGTTAGCACATTTTTTAGCAATGACTGTACAATGTAAATGTACTTGTGGTATATTTTATCTAAGAAAAGCTCATTACTGACAATATTAATCAATCTCTTAAATATTCATAATGGTTACCTTCCTCACCCTAATAGTCATATGATTCTTTTATGATGGTTTAATCATTTTAATTTTCATTTTTTTTTCCATTTGTGAATAATTTAATAATTGAGATATTTAATCTATAATTAGTAAAATATATATTATATATAATAAATATTTTATTTTTAATAAAGTGATGCAAGTAATCTAATTACTATTTTAAAACATATATTATTCTATAATTGCTACTAACTAGTTTAAATTCTTTGTGATATAAATTTCTTATATAGATAAAAATATTATAAAATTAGGAAATTACTATAAATTGGTAATATATGTGAAAAAACACAAATTTACTAGACAAGTTTCTAAATGTATATGTTTTATTTGGAAAAGATTTTAAATCAATAATAATATATGATAAATTATATAGTAAGTTTTTCTTTGTGATAAAAATAATATAAAAGTATAAAATAATTATTGTAACCACCTTAATTTGGTCTACTCCATATGCCCTATTTTTCCTAAGTGTGATGATACCCCCCAATTATGTCAAAACAATTCTTCAAATTATTGGCATAATTCATTCAAATCAAATTTAATCTCCTAAGTGATTTAATCACTAAATTACATTAATTGCCTTAGCCAATAAAATCAAATAAAATCAAATAAAATCAATTCTATCAAAATAAATAAAAAACATGGCTAAGATAATTAATTAAAAAGAATTAAATAAAATCCTAATTACACCTTATCACTTCAAAAGCCAATCCCCTAGCCTAATTAATCTAATTAATTGGCTATAGTCCTAATTAATTATCAAAAGCAAATAAAAGCTTAAATAATTAATTTCCCCTATTATTGAATGAATATATTAAGTCATTTCATTAATATTCTCTTTAAACCCCTAACCTAACCTATCTCAACCACCTTAACTCCTGGGTTTGAACTAATCCCAACCTCTTCATCCATGCTAAGCCTAATTCTAATCTTGACCCCATTATAACCCACTTCCTAATGATGTCACATTCGTAGACTCTTGATTAGGAATTCAACTCATTTCAAAAAGTCCACATTCTCAAGCTCCCCTTCCCTCAAACTCCACTTTCTCAAGCTTGGACTTATACCCTCACCACGCTTCATTAAAGCTCTCATAAATGCATCATTAATGTATATACCCTCACCATACCTCATAAATGCTATCCCTCATTAATGCTCTTACACATGCATTTAATGACCCTATCTCTCCTCTCCCTCCTAATTTATTCTATAAATTGAATGAGTTTTAAGCTCAATGGGCCCTTGATTTTGGATTGTTGAAAGCATTGTTATGTTGTTTGTATTGTTAGAAATTTACATTGCATTGTAGCTTTCAGGTTATGCATTATTATAATATTCATTTTTAGAGCTTAAAATGCATATTTCTTGAGCATGTAGATTATTTTTATTTGAATATTTCATTCTAGGATTGTATATGTCACTGGCAAATGCATAATCTGAGGGAAATTATAGCATTTTTCATACTCCTATTTAGGAAGCTATAGGTCAATTTTAGTGATTGGTATGCTTGCTAATCTTTTTTTTTCACTAATGCAATGACTTATTGAATTGTTGTGTTGTAGCTCCAGGAACTACAAAATAACACACATTTCTGGCATGCACTGTGGGGCTGAATCTCAGATTTTACCTCATTTTCAATTCATTTTCTACTAATTTTTTCTCTCAGGTTTCCAGAATAGGGTCATTTTGGGTCATGAAGGCTCGCATCCAGTATACGGGATTACATTGCCAAATCTAGGATCGCATCCCAAAAATCTTGCATCACTTTAGGTAAAGGCTTGCATCTGGTATGCATTTCATCATTTTTGGTGTATTTGATCACATCTAGGAAACAATCTCGTATTAAGGGAGTCTAGGATCGCATCTAGTTTTTAAACTCACAGTTTGAGAAATCTAACCATTAATCTTTGATGTTTTCTATCTTTGTCCTTTAAACAACACAACGCTTGTTGGCAGATCATTGTCAGAGACTCTTTTGCTAAAGAAGTTAGAAATGAACTATTAACTTGTGGTTTCCAGGTGGCCAATCCCCCATCTTGACTTCTATTTTTGTTATGCTTTCAAACTAAAGACATTTTCTAATCACTTAATAAATCAACCAGGAGATTATGCTCTTTTTCCTTCAAGGAAAATTAGAGACTCAAAAGTTGATTTAAGACTTGAGAGGGATTTGGAGTAAATGAAAAAAGCAAACATTACATCGTTTAATTCATCTTTGGGAAAGTGATTGAAAAACAACAAATCATTAAATTTTGTGGGACCAATTGAACAAGTTACATTGTATAAATTCCCTCTGGCAAGTAATTGAGTAACACAAGTCATTAAATTTTGTGGGAAAAAAGAACTTCATTGTCTAAATTTTTGGATATTGTAATTGAACAAGCAAAGCGCTAAACATTGTGGTAAAAAAATAAACAAACTTTTCTTTCAAGTACTATGTTTTCATAATTTAAGAATATCTAAATCAAGCTTAAACTTGCTTGGGGGAATGCACAAAGTGATTGAAGTATTTTGGGAGAAAACAACATGGAATAGGAGAGTATGCTCTTCTTCTTTCTAAGAATAAGAAATCTTGAAATCCTAAGCTCACCAATCCTTTGTATGCTTATTAAAAATTAGAGGGCCTATCGATTGAGGTAAAAATCTCCCAGGAATGACCCAAGTGAGGACAGGTTTTACGCCAACCCTTCAAACTCACTAAAAAATAATTGCTTCCTTGTAGGCCAAAGCCTCGGAAGATGGAATCGGTTTTGTTCTTGGAAATTTGACATCATTCCTTGAACATGCTTGGGTATGTGTAGACTGGAGCCGCTTGAATCTTGCTTGTGAGACCACACATATTTGAGTACTCATAGGGCTATATGCCTCAATTTTTCCTTGTGCAATTGTATGGGAGATGATTTTGAATGGATTGCCCCATCATAAACAAAAAACTTTGTGGTCAAACTACCTGATTTATCCCTTAAAGGGTGATAATCTTTGTGCAAGAAAAAAATTAATTACCCCAAGATACTCGTCATTTCATGCCCTCACTTTTTTTTGGAGTCGGCTAATATGGCATCATGATTATAGTCATTTCATGCTTGGTAATGGGCATATTCTGATTAGCATTTGAGTGTGTACCTAAGTCTACAAGCAAGGATTTTGATCCTTTACTTATAAAGTAGGGCGTAAGGATGTGTCTGTTCACCCATAACAATGCAAGAATGCTTGATGTGTTTGAAGGCTCATTAACAAGATTAATCATTCAAACAAGAAACAAAATTCAATCCTCTGGCTACATACTATATTTTTCACTCACTAGAAAGATGCAAAAACAACCTACTATCTGACAACTTTGCATGAACTTCAAGACAAATCAGACACCAAATTGACAGAACAACAAAAAGTCATTTTTAGTCTATCCTGGCTTGCATCTGGGTGTGCAAACTTGCATGTAGTGTGCAAGCTTGCATCTTGTCAATCCTGTATTACTTTTAGGGAGAAAGCTCACATCCAGGATACTTAGGCTCGCATCTAGTTTTGCAAAAGCTCGCATACAGAGTGTCACGTCTGGGATAGTGGGCACTTACATAGTTGCCTCTCAGAGAAAATTAGTTTATTTGGATACCCTTTTGGCTCATTAGTATAACCCTATTTCTTTTTATGGTCTATCTGTTGCTGTTTCAAAAACTTTTCCAGTTCTACCTTGCATGTCATTTTGAACTCTTACAATCTGTCTCAAAAATGTGTGGTCTATTCACTCTCACAAACAACTTGATTTCTAGCTTACTATCAGGGCATTCTAACCCTTTGACACTTGAGTCATTTACCTCCACCAAGAACAAACAAACTTTCATAATTTGGACACACTTACTTGAACAATTTGAGACCTCACTTGACACTATTGGGAAACTTTGGAAATAGTTGAGATACAACTTCATGGTTAACACAAGACGTAAAATTTTTTTTATAATGAATCAGAAGTACCTCCTAAATTGCTACATTTTCAAAAAGGAGAGACATCTCGCAATCCTCTATTTGACACAGACTCACCAACAATGGATTCTGATCGGAACGAATGGGCTCATGCCTTAGAAGAATACAACCAGGAGCAAAACTAGCAAGAGCAAGATAATGCTAGTTATGAGGAAGAAGTCAACATTACATGTCCTTTGTTTGAATCAAAAAGTGATGAAGACATTCCCGAAGAAGAGTACAATAGACTCAAACAAAACAAGAAATTCCAAATAACATTGGAAAAGATAATTGGTGAGGATAAAGAGAAATATTTTTTCCATCTAGCATCTATTGGAGTAAAATTACCTAAAGATTATGATGTTGAAAAACCAAAGAGATATCAACCCCTATCTCTATTCACACCAAACAGATGACCTTAATGCAAGTAGAACTTACAACTCTCAAAAAAGAGAAGGCTTAACTCAAGTCCTAATAATCTTTGGACTCCATTTTTTCATTTCCTTTTGACAAGAGTATCAAAATGGTTCCATTTCCTCCCAACATGGCAAGGCAAAAATATGACAAGTATACGGGAGAGACTGATATGCATGACCATGTGAGAGAGTTTTGTGCTCTAATAATAGAGTACATGCATGAACCTACATACCTAATGAGGCTATTTATGAGAAGCCTAGGCAAAAAAGCTATGGAGTGGTTCTCCAAACTCAGACCTAAGGGAAAATATTTTGAGGAGTTAATTCAATGGTTTATCCAACATTAGTCCTACAATATACAACATGATGTAACCATGATGGACTTGTGTAACACAAAGGAAAGAACCGGTGAATCCCTTACACACTTTCTACAAAGGTGGAGGAAACTCTTTGAAAGGTATTCAACAACTATTCCCAAATCAGAAAAGATGGAAATCTTTGTTAAAAACTTGATACCTAAATTAAACTATGCATTAGAAATGCAAGATTCAACTAGCTTTGATAGGATGATCAAGAATGCCATCTGTATTGAAAAAGTCATGGTTAAAAAGGGAGAAATCACTCTCCAAAGTGATAAAAAATCTACCAACTCCAAAAAAAAGCTTAAATGGTGGAAAAAAAACAAGAATGTTGTTAATGATTGAGTAGGTGATGTGTCTAATGCTAATCCTAAACCAACAATTTTCAATCTAATGAATAGAATCCAAGCAAGCAAAGATTTCAAGGTAACAACCATAATACCTAAAGAAAATAATGAGAACAACAAGAGTCGAACATGGACTTCCAAACCTCAAAGAAAATTCACTCCTTTGGGAGAAACTCTTGAGACTATTTTAAAGACCCTCTTGGACAACAAATTTCTTACAATCTCGGATTCAAAAACATGGGAATCAGAAGTCAAACCAAGATGGTGTGATGACAATTCTTATTGTGTCTTTCACAAAAAAAGGGACATAAGACTAACAACTGTCTTGAACTTAAACATGCTATACAAGACCTTATTGAAGGAGGCAAGATCAAAGTGGAAGGACACACCACCAATGAAGACCATACAACATTTAAAAAACCATTCAATAATTATGAGAAAGGGGAAGAATCTAAAGGAAAAGGAAAGGAAGTGAACTATGCCTACTCCAATAATGATAATGTGATCAACATGCGAGACATTAAATATGAATTATTTACTGTGGTCCCTATCAAAGGTGTTAAGGACACATCTTCTCAATCAAATGCAGTGACATGAAGTCAAGCATAGGTCACAATCAAAGGATCTAATTCCTCATCAAAACTAGAAACAACTTCCAAGGTACCTATTGTCACTATCCCTAAACCGGCGGCAACAAGATAAACAGTCACCATTCCCACAGAAAACTATAACCTGGTGGATCAATTGCAACGAACCTCTACTCAAATTTCCATCTTTGAGTTACTTAAAATCTCCTCAGTGCATAGAGAAATTCTTGAACAAGCCCTACATTCAGCAAATGTGCCAAATGACATTGATGTAGACAAATTCCAAGCAATGGTTAATCATATCTCAGCACCACATTACCTCTCTTTTTTAGAAGAAGATGATAAATCATTGACACTTCCGCATAATCAACCTCTTCATATTGAAGTCCTAATTCACAAATTCTATGTTTGACATGTATTGATACATGGAGGCACAGGGTTAAAGATTTGTAATCTCAATCTAATCAGGAAGTTGGGTCTTGCACATTTTGGCAAAGAAACCTGAGAACTTTCCAGTCTCGGTATTGTATTACCGGCGCACGCTGTAGAAATGTGATCTACATTGGGCTGCATTTTATTTTGAGATCTTCGCCTCTGATTCATCCATCGGTTGTTGCATTAGGGATTGTAATGCTTCTTCTTCTTCTTCTTCTTCTTCTACTTTGGCTTCTTCTGGTGTTTTGGGGTTTCCAAATGTTCTCCCATCCATTTCCTGTATCACTTTCATTGAAGTAGAACCACCTTCAAACTCCATTTCTTCCTACAATGACTTCCAAACAAAGAAGATATAATCCTCCCAAAGAAAATTTTGGGAAATACTTTGAATATACCTTATTTTTAAAGTGAACTACTCAAAACCAGAAAATTGGAAAAAAAAATCCCAAAATTTGATTGAACAATGTAAAGTAATTAACTGTGTGCTATATGGTTCTAAAATTATTATATCGGCATAGACAACAAGCTATGAAATTGGAATATGGTTCCAATGAGTTAATGATAGAGACACAGTTTTGGTCCTGATACAAGAAGCTAAAACTGGAGTTTTAACTAACAATATTCTGATGTTTATGCAGAAAACAATAGAGTTAGCTCTGGACACTTGGACAGACAATCTGAATAAACAAGTCCTTTTGTTCTTTATTTCATAAAACATTTTCATCAATGCAAGAAAAAATCCAGAGATTAGTCCAATGGGAAGAGATTATTTTGACCTATTCGGTGCACTAAGCTATCTTACAAAGAACCCAACTAACAAATCATAAACACAAGAGTAGTTTGTATTGAAAAGTAATGATAGGAACCTAAATCAAATTTGGATTTGAATAACTAAATAATGATAAAATTAAAATAAGTTTAGCTGAGATTACATTACATACCTATAGCCCTCTGTCAGTAACTACTTATGTTTCAAGCCTTCAAATATGTTGATGTGCTTGTTTGGTGTACAAATGTTTCATTAATATTCACTCTTTCAACAGCTTCCTCAAGAGCAAATCTAAGTTTCAAATTACTTTAGATCTTCAAAATCTACTCACAATATCAACAAAACTTTCTTTACGACTGCTCATATATCTACTCTCAAGTATAGCTGATTTATTCTCATAAATATGGTCTTATGATCAATGGTCAAATGAAATTCATAGACCTCCATTTATACACCTTCAACATTTTTTTAAAACTTCTATTAGGTCAGCCAAAAATCAATCCATAAAAATAGGGTGTCTAGAAAGTACCACAAAAAATGGCCCCACCCAAAAATGTAGAAGTTGAGAAATCCAACTTCACAGCTCGCCAAGAACACCTGCATGCAAATACCTAATGCTGAATGGAAACCACAGAGACAAAAGCCTTGGAAAATCTCACCCAAGTGAGAGCCAAATAATATTTCCCAAAAAGTGAATTACAATAATTACAAAAGTGGCATATAAGGTGAGAAACCCTAAAGCCAGAGAAAGCTAGGTTTGTGCATTAATAATTAATAAACATATTAATTATTATGCACCTACAAATGACAAGCTTAAGTGAATAGAATAATAGTGAGCTTTAATAATTAAACCGAAGTGATTTAATTATAAAGACAAATGTACTATTACTCTAACACCCCCCCTTAAGTGAAGCTATGGAAGAAGCAAACCTAGCACAGCTATGAAAGCAGGAAAAATGGGTCCCGGCAACAAGGCCTGATCAGGTACCCAACTACAAAGAAATCTTTGTAAACCGGGGAAATAGAGAAAACCCAGTGGGAAAAACTCTACCCCAAAAAGAGATACAACAACATGCTAAAAAAAACATAAAGGAAGGAAGGCCTCAACAAGACCCCCCAAGGACAACTTTCATCACCCTAAGCATAGAACGCAACTGAAGATAGCACGGAGATGCAAAAGGTTTGGTGAAGATGTCAGCAACCTGCGTGTCAGTGGGAATGTACTCCAAAGAGAGAACACCATCCTGAATCTACTGACGGATGAAATGCATATGAAGCTTAATGTGTTTAGTGCGCTGATGCTCCACCGGGTGGCGGGAAATGTGAATAGCACTCTGATTATCACACCACAGAATAGTGGGATGATCAGGAGGAAAACCAAACTCAGTCATCAACTATCGAAGCCATAAAATCTCCTGACTAGCATGCACTGCCGCTCTATACTCAGCCTCTATAGATGAAAGTGCGTGAGAATTCTACTTCTTGCACGACCATGTGATAGGACCAGAGCCAAGACAAAAGACAAAGCCAGAAGTAGACTTTTGATCATCAACATCACTAGCCTAATCTGAGTCAGTGAAGCCAACAATGTGAGGAACCCCTGATGTGTAATGGAGGCCATACATAAGTGTGCCCTAAATGTATCTCAAAATACACTTGGTAGCTTGCCAATGACTCTCATGAGGCTCCTGTGAGAATCAAGAGACAAGACCAACTACAAAGGAGAGATCAGGATGAGTGTGTGTCAGGTACAACAAACTGCCAACCAACTGCCGATACAATGTAGGATCCACTAAAGGTGAAGTGCAAGAGGTAGACAAAGTAACACTAGATTGAAAAGGTGTGGGAGCAGGCTTGCAATCAAGCATATCAAAGCGTCAAAGCATATCAAGAGCATACTTCTGCTAGAAAACAAAGATCCGAGTAGAGGATTGAACAATCTGAAGACCCAGAAAGAAGTGTAATGGACCAAGGTCAGTCATCTCAAACTACTCCATCAATGTGTGTTGAACATCCTGAATCATAGAAGATGAGCTACCTATGATGAGAAGATCATCAAAATATAGCACAAGGATCAAAAACTCATCCTCAAGATGCTGAATGTAGACTGTGGGATCGGAATGGCAGCGTGTGAAGTTAGTAGAAAGTAGAAAGGAGTCCTTCTTCTCATACCAAGCATGAGGGGCCTATTTAAGACCATACAAAGAATGCCGAAGTCTGCAAACCAAGGAGGAATCCTGCATAAATACCTGAGGCTGCTCCATGCAAATCTCCTCAATAATATCACCGTGCAAGAATGCACTCTTCACATCCATCTAAAAAATGGGCCATCCCTGAGAAGCTGCGAGGGATAAGACAAAGTGAATAGAATTCATCTTGGCGACAGGGGAAAATGTCTCAGTGTAATCAATACCCTCAACTTGGGAGAAACACTTCGCAACAAGACGTGCCTTGTACTTATCAAGAGAACCATCAATAGCAAACTTAGCACGATACAACCACTTGCATCACACTAAGTTTCTTCCTTTAGGAAGAGAACAAAGATCCCAAGTATGATTTTTCATCAA
Source organism: Thuja plicata (assembly GCA_018584345.1). Classification (NCBI taxonomy): domain Eukaryota; kingdom Viridiplantae; phylum Streptophyta; class Pinopsida; order Cupressales; family Cupressaceae; genus Thuja; species Thuja plicata. The sequence continues at coordinate 2,968,266 of MU226838.1, read as the reverse complement.
AGAAGAATACTCCTCCTCCATAGCACTGTCCCACTTAGTATGTCCTGTCGCTGCCCCAAATGTCTGAGGATCACCACAAATAGCATGACTTAGAAGACTACAACCCGCAATATGAGACCGGGTACGATGGGAAGTGGAAGGGTCACCAGCCAGAGATCCTTCAGCATCAACTGTAACATGAGCCCATCTAGGCATCTGTGGAGGATCCTATGGTGGAGGTAAATGGGGATCACCAAGATCATCATCCTCATCATCTTGAAACAAAGCTAGAAGAGATGAGGGAGTAGTGGTAAGTGAAGTATACTATGGAAGCGGGGTATCTACTACAAGAAGGCGCTCATCAAATTGGACATCCCATCGAAATAGGACCTCTTTGGAATCAGGATCAAACAACCTATATGCCTTAACATCCTCGCAGTAGCCAACAAAAATGAGGTGTCATCTCTTCTGCTCCATCACTCTCCTCTGAGCGTGAGGCACAAATTCCCATGCTTCACTACCAAAAAATCAGAATGAAGATACAATAGGCTTGACATGAGACCAAGCCTCCTCAGGAGTCATATGTCAAACTTCCTTGTGAGGCATCCAATTCTGAATATAGTTGGCACAATTGACTGCCTCTGCCCAAAAAGACAAATCCATGGACCTAGACTATATCATATAATTAGCCATCTCCCGAAGTGTTATATTCTTTCTCTCTGCTACACCATTCTGCTAAGGGGTGTAGGGAACTGAAAACTGATGCTGAAGACCATGTTCAGAGCGAAAATCCCTGAAAGCTTGGTTCACATACTCCCCCCCATTATTTGTGTGTATCCAAAATAGAAAGACCAGACTGCTTCTCCAAAAATGCCTTAAAGACTCAAAATGAATCAAAGACATAAGACTTGTACTTCAAAAAGTACACCCATGTGCACCTGGAGAAGTCATCAATGAAAGTAAGCACATATTGGGCACTAGAAAAAGGAGTAGGAAATGACATGAGGTCACTATGAATCAACTCCCATGGTTCCAAAGCACGAGTAGCTCATCCCTAAGGAAAAGGATCCCTATGCTATTTGCGAAAAACACAACCCTCACAAGCCCCATCAGTGCAAGTAATCTGTGGAAGCCCAAGAACAAGTTCCTGTGTGCTCATCTACTAAAGATATCTATAATTGACATGGCCCAAATTCTCATGCCAAAGTCTTCTCACTGAATCTACATGTGTTATAAGACATGAACCTGTGCCATCAGAAGACTCAAATTCATCAAATCTATATAGGCGGGATGCAATGTCAACACTCCCAGTAGCCACAATCATATCAGAATCATGTAAGTCCTGAATAACCACATCATGTGGTGAGAACTCAACTATCTTACCAGAGCTAGAGTGACAAATCTGATAGATAGATAATAGGTTCGTTGAAATGTCAGGGACATAAAGAACATCCTGAAGAGAACCCCCAGCTAGAGCAACAGAACCAGAACCCAAAACTAAAAGATGAGATGAGTTTCCAACAAAAATATTTGAAGTAGCACAAGGAGAAAGTGAGGTGACCAATTGCTGAGTGTGTGTCATGTGGTGAGAAGCACCAAAATCAAGAATCTAGGTGGGCCCATAAGTCATTTCTCATATAGTACGAGCATGGCCTTTCCCTGCAGGGGAGGATGTGGACTGAGGAGTTGAAATGTGATGCTCTTGCATGGCTTCCTCTAAAGCCTCCAAACATTTCCAACACCTAGAAATAGGATGTCCATCCTTGCCACAAAATCTACAGGTCTCAACTTGTACACACAAAAAGGTGCACTTCTATGAATACTTACATGCAAGGAAACTCAAGAATGAGCCCTCACAAATTGATCCATAGCTCTCTATGCATGGAGTTGCAAGATTTGTAAAATTGCTCTCAGCTAGAGCTATAAACTCATGACCTTGCCAATAAACCACACAACGAGAGATTCACAATGAAGACAATGGCAAGAATGCAAATATCCCCAAATAGAATCAAAGTATGCAATGCAATGCAAGCTAGATGATAATGCAAACTAAGCTATGAAAATGAAAGTACAATGCAACTAATCTATGAAAGGAAAGAACAAGTGTTACCAAGCCTT
>MU226838.1:2927149-2947153 GCA_018584345.1 Thuja plicata | reverse complement strand
TTACAGAGTTTTTACATCGCATTGTAATTCATAGAAACATATCATTAATATATTGTTTTCTTGAGCACATGATGTCTCTGGCTTTTTGGCCTCCATAGTCTCTTTCTTCTGTCTGCACTTTGCTTCTATTCTGTGACAGGTTTGCATGCAGGTGATCTTGGGAAGATTTGAGTTTATCAAATCTAACACTAACTATGGTCTTGGTAGGGTTATCCTTCCTCTTTGGTCGTTAAATCTTTGAGGGGCTCAAGGGTTCAGTTCTTTGTCTCGAGATTAAGCGAGTGTCATAGATCTTGTTCTTTCCTTGGTTTCATCTACCAAATTGTGCATGATATCCATATGTTACCCAAGTTAATGTTTTTATCTAGCAACTTGGAGACTTCTTTAGTCACGCAATCTCCATATTTGACTCGACTTAAGGATAACTTGTTGAGATGATGTTTTTTTTCCTTTAGTCACACAATCTCCAGATAGAGCTTGGGTCAAGTTAAGTCAAGATTGATTATCCGAGATCAAATCTGAACCTTTAATGTAATGTTGATCTTAGGGCTAGTGCATGATCTCAGAAAGAAATCATCAGGTACAAAATAATGCAAAGACTCAGCGTGAGGTGTAGATCTTGATCTAATCATGTAGTCTGTGTGTGATCTTAGAATAAATCTAGGGTTGGTCAAAGTGTTCAGCAAATTGGAGACTTCCTTACCTCTAAATCTGTAGATCAGACCATGATCAAGCCAAGTTACGCTGGGTTTTTTTAGAGATTCTGAGATAGAGGGTTTTGACATGCTCAGAGTTAGAGGCTAGTTAAGTGGAAAAGTATAGATGATAGATAGATCCAATGGCTAGAGTGAAGCCTCAATGTGCAGGATGAATTTTTTAACCTTAAAGGCATTACAATGTTGTTCCACGTGTCTTTGGCGGGTCCAGATCAGTGACAAGATGGAACCTGTAGCTTCGTGGCTGAGAACAAGTAATAGATTGACATGTTACAATTGGCGGGATCAAGTGAATGTGCTTGGTGCTAAATCTTGTAATGATTTTGTAAATTCTTAAGTGATTCAATGACTTATCCCATGCTATTGATTAAAGTAAAGATCAAGGGCTATCGCATGATCTCATAATGAAAATTCCTAGTACAAGATCATTTGGAGATTCAGCGCAGACCATAGATGAAAGTAAAGATGAGTGGCTAATGCTGAATCTCATGATATACCAAGGGTTAAGTAAAAGATCTGGTGATTCAGTGACTGTGTTGTCTCTTAATCTCGTCATAGACCATGGTCAAGTCTGGGTTAGTTAATAACAAGTAAGTTTCATAAAGTGCTTGTGTTACAGAAAAGTAGATAAATGACCCTATTTTAAAGTTGATCATGAGACAAATATCGACCATTGTACTAGATATCACACCGCCCGTGACTGTTGCAAATCATTTTCAAATATTTAAATACTTTCTCTCAGGGTTTCAGAATGGTGATGTTTCTTTCAAGAGGAAAAGGTGGCAAGTTGGCTGATCTGGTCTCATGGGTCATAACTACAGGCCTGTATGATGACATTAAAGTGAAGATTTGTAGAGTTCAAGAGCATTAATGAGGAGAAGTGGTGAGTGATTTTTTTAGATAGAATTAGCATTCTTGGATAACCTTGGACTAGTTTTCTATCCTTTTTGCATAAGAATGTAATTTATGATCTGCAGTACCTTCAGGATTGGCAGCTTGTTGATAGTGCCTATTCAGTTTCAAGCATGGGGAGATTGGGGTGTGATGGTCAAGGATAGTCAATGATGTATCAGATCATCTCTTTTGGTGATCTTTTGAAGAAGGATTAGTCAATGAAAAGAAGAGCTTCGACAAATCATAGTGGTGAAGAAGGATATGGTGTCACATAGACTCAACTTTAGCTCTTATCTTCTTCTATATATCCTCTTCATTTCTATGTTTTAAGTGTTCCAAAATTTGTGGTTTCTAAAGTGTGAATCCAAGGGTTTAGTTTTAGGGATATAGGAGATTCATGTTAGACTGTAATTCATGATAAGATAGATAATTCCTTGATCTTTTGCAAGTTATTGAACGGTGTAATCATTTGGTCATATTGTTACAGACTTTTGACTTATTATACTTAATATATTTGTCTCAGTTTCAATTCTCTCCTTGTCTTTCATTGTATGAATTTTGGATTTTATTATCTATTACATAGAGTTATCCATGTATGTGATCTATTCCATAGTTTTGATTTAGGATTGGATTAAAGTATACTTTGGATAGGACATAGATTCATTTGATGTATATGCATAAGGATCTTATAAGTGTATGATCTAAGATATTTGTGTTTATGGCTATGTGATGCAAGGATGGTTGATAATGGGGCCAAAGGGTTCTCCCAACTACCAAACCAACTTGCAGACACAATGTGGAAACAACAACAACATAGTGAGAGAAGAAACAACAGAGATCATTTTCATTAATTGATCAAACTCATTACATGCCAGACTGTAAGGCATTCTTTGTTTTGGCAATATACATTCAATGAATTACAAATTGATCTTCATAGATGAAAGCTCATAGACGTGGCTTACAATAATTCAACTTATAATATTCTATTACAATCTGATATCAAAATCCTATTCTAAAAGCTGCTACCCCCAAAAACTAAGAACATAGAAAAAATATATACAAGTTTCCACCAAAGAGAGGTCAAAACTCAAATCCATAAGTGAGACCTAGATTTAGGTCCATACAGATCCCAAAGAGATACCCATATTAATTAAGTCATGGAAATTAAGTGTAGAAGTCGGCCATGAGATCCAACTCCAAAATAAACATCTTGGGCAAAGGTTGACCGAGCAATAGAGTGACTCAGGCAAAGAACACCTCGAGTAACAGAAAATGACTCAGGCCAAGCATACCCGACAAACAAAGTGACTCGGGAAAAGAACACCCTGAGCAATAGAAAATGACTCTGTCCAAGAATACCCAAGCAATAGAAGACAAACCCAAGTTTCAAAAGAAATGAACTTGGAACAAGCATGACCAAGCAATAGAAACCCGAGAAATAGAAAATGAACAAGCATGCTTGAGCGACAAAACATGAGAAACAAAGACCAAATTGGAACAAGCATAACTAAGTGATAGAGCCCGAGCAACATAGTACTTCTTCAAGGATCCTCCAAACAATCTAATGAATAAAAGAAAACATCTTTTTGGTTGAGAATGATTTCCAACGACCCAAGATGCTGCTGCATCAAACACCTAGGGTTAGAAGAAATGATTCCCTAAATCATGTATTAGTTCCAACCTAAAATGAATCCAACTTAGATTGATAAATCCAAGATGAGTCCTCAATGGGTTTGTTCTTCCACTTTAAAAGATACTCCATGTATTCCTTTCCTCTTGTACTTCTGCCAACTCTTTGTTTCAAAATCTTCTCAACTTCCTCTATCTGCTTCTTAGGATAATCCCTTGGTATTGCTACTTCTTCATCAAGTGCATGATACTCATACAAGTTTGAAATATTTAATATAGGTGATATATCCATGTGATTAGGTAAGTCAACCTAATAAGCATTTCCACTACCAAATCTTCATAGTATTCTGCAAGGACCAAATTTCTTCATCTTCAATTTACCATATGTTCCAACAGGAAATCTTCCTTTCTTCAAATGAACCATTACTGCATCACCAACTTCAAATATTTTATGTCTTCTTGATCTATCTATACTATCCTTGTATTTCTTATTACTTTTCTGCAACTTCTATTTTTACATCTTCATGCAATGTCTTCATGAATTCAAAACATTCTTCAGCTTTGGCAGTTCTTTTCTCTTCTCAAACAATATATCTCAAGTATGATATACCTCTTAGTTGTGTGCCATGAACAATATCAATAGGTATCTTTGCATTACTTCTATTTACTGAACTATTGTATGCAAAATCTTCTTGTTCCAACATCAAATCCCAATTATTTGGTGTGTCTCGAACTAGGCATCTCAACAGGTTACACAAAATTCAGTTTACAACCTATGTTTGTCCATCAGTCTGTGGATGAAATGTATAACTATACTTGAACTCAGTATCCAAATTCTTCCAAAGTGTTCTCCAAAAATATCTTACAAACTTACTATCTCGGTCAGAGATGATACTCCTTGGTAATCCATGCAATCTTACAATTTCCTTAAAGAAAATATCTGCTATATGTACAACATCTGATGTTTTCCTACATAGTATGAAATGTGTCATCTTAGAAAATCTATCCACAAAAACAAATATGGAAGCATTACCTCTTTCTATCCTAGGTAAACCAAGAACAAAATCCATGTTGATATCACTCCAAGGTTTCTCAGGAATAGTAATTGATGTATACAAACTAGTATTCTGACTCACTCCTTTTCCAATTTGATGAACTCCACGACTTTTCACAAATTTTTTAACATCCTTATACAACTAAGGCCAAAAATACCTTTCCTTCAGCAAACTTAATGTCTTATCAATACCAAAATGTCTAGCCGATCCACTACTATGTTTCTCCTTTATCAAATTAGTTGTCATTGATCCTATCGGTATACACAACTAAATACCTTTGAACAAAATATCTTCCTGAATGAAATTGTCTTCATACTTACTTGATTGATTGCAATTAGGTGCTCTGCACACTCTCCACTACTCCAAAAAATCAGGATCATTTTCATACAAATGCGTCATGTCATCAATATCAAGAACTTCAATTCTCATTTCAATAAACAAAGATCTTCTACTCAATGCATCAACAACTTGGTTAGAAACTCCACTCTTATGCTTTATCACAAATGTAAAAATCTGAAAATACTCTACCCATTTCATATGTCTCTAATTCAACTTATTTTGACTACCCAAATACTGTAAAGCCTTATGATCAGTATACAAAACAAATTCATTTGGCATCAAATAATGTCTACATTTCTTCATAGGTTGAACAATAGCATAGAACTCTTGATCATAGACAAAATATTTCCTTTTAGAATCATTCAACTTTTCACCAAAGAAAGCAACAGGTTTACCTTCTTGAGTCAACACAGCTCCAATTGTACTTCCACTTGCATCACATTCAACTTGAAACACCTTATTGAAATAAGGTAATGCTAACACAGGTAATTCAACAACCTTCAACTTAAAATCTTCAAAAATCTTATCAGCTCCATGTGTCCATTTGAATTCTCTTTTATCTCCTCTCATTGTCTCAGTCATAGCATTACAAATTGAACTGAAATTTTTGATAAAATTCTTGGAAAATTTTTCCAATCCATGAAATGATCTTACCTCAGTAACATTATTAGGTGTAGGCCAACTGAGTATAGCTTCAACCTTCTCAAGATCCATCTTCAAACCATTAGCTGAAATCACAAAACCCAAATACACAAGTTCTTCTTTCATGAAGGAACACTTTTTCAGATTTATCAAAAAAATTTCCTCTTTCAATCTTTGCAACACTTGTCTAATATGCATCAAATGCTCTTCTCTATTCTTACTGAATATCATAATATTATCCAAGAATACAATCACACATTTATTCTAGAATATCTTCAAAACTTCATTCATTAACCTCATAAATGTACTCAGTGCATTAGTTAAACCAAAAGGCATAACTAACCACTCATAGAAACCTTCCTTTGTCTTGAAAGCTGTCTTCCATTCATCACCTTCTTTGATTCTGATATGATTATATCCACTCTTCAAATTAATTTTGGTAAAATATCTTTCTCCACTCAAAGAATCTATTATGTCATCCATTCTTGGTATAGGAAACCTATAATTCACTATGATCTTATTAATTGCTCTTGAATTAGTGTACATTTTCCATTCTCCATTCTTCTTAGGTGCCAATACAATAGGTACTATACATGGACTCAAACTCTCTCAGATCAAACCTTTGTTCAATAATTCATGAACTTGGTGGTTAAGCTCTTCATTCTTGGTCGGTGTTAACCTATGTGGTGCTATTTTTGGTAAACTATCTCCAAGAATTAGATCCATACAATGACTAATATCTCTCATTGGTGGTAAATGATTAGGTACATTATCTAAAATTATCTCCTTGTAATTAGTGAGTGACTTATGAAATTCTGTAGGAATGTCATCTTCTGTATTCTTACTTAGTTTTTTAGGAATCAAAGCATAAAAATAACATTTCTTTTCAAATCCTTAACAAATTGCCTACCTTCCATCAAACAAACTTTCACAGATGTACATATCTGACCAACAGATTCTTCAATGAAAGGTAACAAAAATTGTTTCTTACCATAAACCCAAATAGAAAATCTATTCAATCTTCCATCATGTATAGCATGTCTATCATATTTATAAGGTCTTCTAAGGTCTACCCAACAAAACATGACAACAATCCATTGGCATAATATCACACAACACCTTATCATAATACTTTTCAATTTTTAGATTCACAAAACATTGTTCACTCACCATTAATGTAAGATCATCCTTGATCCATGAGATATGATAGGGCTTCAAATTATTCAGTCTTTCCAAATACAACTTTGTAACCATTTCCTCAAATGCTAGATTCTCTAAGCTACAACTATCAATAGTCATCTTTAAAACTTTGTCTTCAATTCTACATCTGGTCTTGAACAAACTATTCCTGACATAGTGTTTCTTATCCTTCTCACTCCATAGTATCCTTTGGATCATGGGATTTTCTTCCTTCTTAGCTTCACTTGGTGACTCCTCTTGCACCAAGGCATTTCTTCTACTACCAACCTTCTTGCTTGCATGTGTACACTCAAAGGATTTATGTCCTTCTTCACTAAAAATTGTAACAAGTTACTTCAAACCCTTTTCTACTATAACTACCTCGGGAGTAATTACCTCTTCCTCGGTATGAACTTCCACCATTCCATTATGTATTTCCTTTGTCTTGAGATGTGTCTAAAATTGAATTTTCTTGTTTTGAGATCTACTATTTTCACCATGAGATCTACCTCTTCATGGTTCAGATCTATTGTTTCCACCATGATATCTACCTCTTCCTCTAAGAAATCTACCACCTCTACCTCTTTGTCTTTTCTTATATGTTTTGTTCAATTTCTCCTCATCTTTTAGGAAAAATTGATATGTCTCTTCAATGATTTCTATCTTGGCCAAACTAATCTCATCTTATATGGACCTTCTCAATCCATTTAGATATCTTTCTATTCTTTCCACTTCATCTTCAACATGTCCAGAATCTAGATCTAATGTCCAATCTATAGAATTCCTCAGTGTAGTCTTTCATTATTCTATCTTTCTACTTCAAACTTAGCATTCACCTAATCAGGTTAATCTGAAAATCACAAGGTAGAAACTTGCCTTTTAATTTGTTTACCATATTATCCCATACCATGTTTTGTCTTTACCTTTCTTCTTTTGATCCAATTGCAGATGTTCCTACCATAAGGATGCATGACCTCTCAACTTTGTGCTTGCAATATTCACTTTCTTTTACTCTAATACATTCTCATATTCAAAATACCTTTCCATCTTAGTTATCTATTCAATCAATTCATCAGAATCCAGCTTTCCACTATACTCAGGAGGATTAAACTAAGGTGCGGATTTCAAATTTTTCAATGCTCACATAAATATTTCTTCTTCATGATCCATTATAGGTGTAGGTGCAGATTCACCTTGAACCTATTCCAATTCATCATCACTAACATCTTGAAGATGTCTTCCTCTGCCCTGGGCTGTCTCAACAACTTCCAATATAGAAACCATCCGTTGAAGCATATCAGCTAGACCTGGATCTGCATTTCCTCTCCCATGAACCATCTTGAATCCCTCTACAATTGTAGATCAGATTGAAATATTCTACTCCACAACAATATCACAAACTAGGGTTAGGGTTTACAAGAAGGAACTTAGATCTCACCAATTCTCTGATACCACCTCACACAATGAGATTTGACAATGGGGCCAAAGGGCTCTCCCAACTACCAAACCATCTTGCAGACACAATGCAGAAACAACAACAACATAGTGAGAGAAGAAACAATAGATATCCTTTTCATTAACTGATCAAACTCATTACATGCCAGGGTGTAAGGCCTTCTTGGTTTTGGCCATATACATTTAGTGAATTACAAATTGATCTGCATATATGCAAGGTCACATACATGCCTTACAATATCTCAACACATAATCTTTTATTACAATCTAATATCAAAATCCTATTCTAAAAGTTCCTAGCCCCAAAAACTAAGAGCATAGAAAAAAATATATACAAGAGTCCACCAAAGAGAGGTTGACACTCAAATCCATAAGTGAGACCCAGATTTAGGTCCACACAAATCCCAAAAAGAGACCCCATATTAATTAAGTCATGAAAATTAATTGCATAAGTCAACCACCAGATCCAACTCCAAAATAAACATCTTAGTCAAAGTTCAACCAAGAAATAGAGTGACTTAGGAAAATAACACCTTGAGTAATAGAAAATGACTTGGGCCAAGCATACCCAAGAAACAAAAGACAAACCTGAGCATTAGAAGAAATGAACTCAGAACAAGCATGACCAAGCGATAGAAACCTGAGCAACAAAAAATCAACAACCACACTTGAGCGACAGAATCTAAGCAATAGAGACCAACTCAGAACAAGAATAACCAAGCGACAGAGCTTGAGAAACAAAGCACTTCTCTGAGAAGCCTCCAAACATGCTAATGAATGAAAGAAAACATATTTATGGTTGAGAAATATTTTCAAGGACCCAAGATGCTCCTGCATCACTATGAGTCTTGGTTAATAAGTTGTCTTTTGTTTCAATATTTGAATTTGAAATATTGTCCAATGCATAAGGCACTGATCAACAGTGAGTTTAGTCTTTGTTTATGCATGTATGATAGATTTTGGTTATGTTCTCTATTTTAAACATCGAAACCATATTCAAGTCTCTATTATTTGTGGTTGTTGTTTGTTGTCCTATATGATATTTGAGATTCAATGAATGTTTGGTTAACATTAAGCACTTTCTTATCATATATCTATTGTTAAATCCATAAGTAAGTGAAGAGTTGTAAAAGTTATATCAAATCTAGATTAGGTGCACCTGCCTTGGTTTAACAAAGTCATAAGTGTTGGAGATTTACTTATGGCAGCTAGTTGATTGTATGTTTGTCATTGATGACAACATATAATATACAGTAGTGTTATGTATGTACTTATCAGAATGATGGTATCAAGCCTTGGACAGCTATATTCATGTTGTAGACATGTTGTTTATGTTTTGTTCATACACACAGACTCAAATATGAAGTTTCAGTTGTATTGTGTAATTTTGTTAAACGACAGTTACAGTTTCTAGAGTTTGTCTATACAGAGCCGATGTATTGCATTGGTTCTTGAGTTGTGCCTATCTTTGGGATATGCATGTGTATATTGAAGTTTAGTTATGAGTTGAAGATAGTTATCTAAAGGCACCAAACATGTTTCAACAAGATTACAATGTTAGAGTTAATTTGGTGAGGCCGACTTTGTGAAGCGTCGCGTCTATTCAGTTATATTGCGTGGTTGTAATTATGCTTTTGTGGTTAGTTAAGCTGACAAGGATGTTATGAAGAGTTTCCTAATAGGTCCCATGATCTCATACTTTGAGAAAGATACTTATAGTAGTTCATTTGTGGAATGCTAAGTGTGAATGAGAGAATAAGAGATAGAAAATGTACAAAGCACAATATCAGTTGCATTTCATTCATCAAGGATCTATATGAAGAAGAAGTGAAAGATTACAATACATTGGAATTGATCAAGACAGAAGGTCTACTCTATAGTTCATCATCAGATGTAGTTCATATCTATTCTATAGAAGGTTGTATCCTTCACCATTGAAGTAGTGAGCTTTTGGACAGTGAGTCCTCACCCTTAATAGGGTTATTTGTAAAAGACTCCTAACAGGGTCAGACCCTTAACCATTCACTATACTTATTGCATTGTAAAGAAAAACTCCTAATAGCGTTGCAAGATCTTCTAATAGGTATTATTATAAAAAAGTATAGTTCATTGTGGGTGTTAATTCCCACCGGGGTTTTTACCATTTGGTTTCCCCTTAACCAAATTGTGGTGTTGTCTATTGTGTTATCTGAATGTGCATTTACTTTATTGTATTATGAATTTATTAAAGGAAAATAATTAAATTAGCTGATAATTGATTCACCCCCCCCCTCTTAGTTATCCTTTGGGACTATTCTAAAAATTAGTCTCAGAGCCAAGTGCCTTGTAGAGAAAACCCTAATAGCTTAAGGTAGATCAGATGGCATACTTCAGAAAAGAGAGTCCTAAGTTTGATGGAGATAATTATCTAGATTGGAAGAACAAAATGATAACACATCTACAGTGTGTTGGTTTTGACATCTTTGAGATAGACACACAAGAAGTTGTTATTCCCTCTCTAAAAGACCTCTCAAGAGATGATGCTACTAGTAAACAAAAGAATACATTCATAGCTAATGCAGTTGCCAAAGAAGCCCTTATAAGTGCACTATCTGACAGTGAATTCTCTAGGATCAAGAAAGTAGAGAAGGCATACACTAGATGGAAGTATTTAGAGGACATGTTTGAAGGAGATATCCAAGAAAATAATGTGCGCAAGAAGACATGGAAAAAGAAATACAACCTTGAGATGTTACCTGAAGAGAATATCAGAGCCTATAATCAGAGGATAAATGAAGCAGTTTCTGGAATCAAAAATAATGGTGGAGAAATATCAGGAGAAGACACAATGGACAAGTTGTTGACTACTTTAACATCAGACTATGAGAAAAAGATTAATATTCTAGAGGAAACCATGCAATTTTCACAAGACTTCAAGAGAGAGACTTTGATCAGTAAAATCTCTGCATTTGAGATATCAAGATTGAAGACTGAACCCAAAAGTGAAATAGCCTTCAAAGCCTCAGTTCATGGTAAGAAACCTTTACACATTTTTAGCAATACTGAGAAAGAAGAATTTGACGAAGAACTAGAAGAAATCATTTCCATAATTGCTAAAAGAGAAAAGAAATGCAAAGGCAAGTACGAAGGATAGTTTCCATTCAAATGTTTTTCATGCAACAAGATTGGCCACTTTGCATCCAAGTGTCCCACAAGAGTAAAGAAATTTAGATCTGATTATAAACCAAAATATAGAAAGGAATACTATCATGCTGAAGAAGGTGTAATTGATGAAGATTCAGGAGAAGATGAATTTGGATTCGTTTCCTTTAAAGACATAGAAAAATTGCTTGAGGAAATGGACATTGAAGATGGAAAGGAAGCACATGAGTTAACCCTAATTTCCAAAGAAGACATCAGAACTGATTGGATCATTGACAACAGATGCTCTCATCACATGATAGGTGATAAAGACAAATTTGTTCATCTAGACAAGTACAAATGTGGTATGGTTAGATTTGGAGATAGCACTCTCAAACCTATCATAGGCAGAGGATCTATCACCCTGGATGGAAATAATAAGACAGATGATGTTCTGTATGTTGATGGATTACATCACAATTTACTAAGTGTTGGACAACTACTTGACAAAGGTTATCATTTAGAATTCAAAGACAACAAATGAATTATTAGCAACAAAGAAGGAGACATGATTGCATCAGGCTCAAAAACAAAACGTAATGTTTTTTAGCTTACTTCAGATGTAAGTTGTTTTGTTGCAAAAGTGGATGACAATTGGTTATGGCACAAGAAACTATGTCATATCAATTTTGATAATATAGTAAAGATAATAAATGTCAAGGTAGTTAGAGACCTTCCAAGTATTGCAAGACCAGTTGAGATAGTGTGCATGGAATGTGTTATGGGAAAGCATGTAAGGAGCTCTTTCAGAAGCAAGTAGAACTCAACTGAAAACAAGTTAGACATAGTGCATATAGATTTATGTGGTCCTACTCAAACTACATCATACTATGGAGAAAGGTATTTCATTTTGTTTGTTGATGATTTTTCAAGGATGATGTGGGTTGCATTCTTAAAGGAGAAGTCTAAGGCCTTTGAGAAGATCAAAATATTCAAAACCAAAGTTGAGAATGAATCTGGATTAAAACTAAAATGTCTAAGATCAGATAGAGGGGGAGAATTCACCTATACTTAGTTTTATGACTACTGTGAAGAACATGGAATCAAAAGATATTTCAGTGCACCCAGAACCCCTTAGCAGAATGGGATAGCAGAAAGAAGGAACAAGATCATACTTGATACAATGCGCACTATGATGATTGAAGGAAAATTTGCACACACCTATTGGAGAGATGCAATCAATACAACAGTCTATACTATCAACAGAACACAACTAAGACCAGGTGTAGATAAGACACCTTATGAACTTTGGTTTGGTAATGTACCTACAGTAAAATACTTCAAAATCTTTGGCAACAAGTACTACATCAAGAGAGATGATGGTGTTGGTAATTTTGATGCTAGAAGAAAAGAAGGTATATTCCTTGGTTATTCTACTAAAAGAAAAGCATATGTTTCAATTTAAGATTAAAGAAGATAATTGAAAGTACTCATGTAAAGATTGATGAGAAGTTCATGGTTCAAGAAAGGTACTATGAAGATGTACCTATGATTGAGGATGAACCTAGGCCTAACAGTAAAAATATTGTTATTGAAGAAATGTTTGATTGCATTGATGCATTATGTAATGAACCTGAATCAAGAAAATAAGTATCACAGATTACATATGAGGATGTCACACCAAAGTTTGAAAATTCACATCTAGGTATCATTCAAAAGATGATATCATTGGAGATCATAGGAGCAGTCTTTTAACTAGATTTAAAGAAACAATTTTAACAGTGGATGAAGAGGTATGTTTACTTTCATAGATTGAACCTTTAAATGTTGAATATTCTTGCAAGGATTTTGATTGGCAGAAAGCAATGAAAGAAGAATTAGATCAAATAACAAAAAATGACACATGGGAATTGGTTCCTAGACCTAGTGAAAAAAATGTGATTGGAACAAAGTGGGTATTTAGGAACAAGATGAATGAAGATGGTACAATGGTCAAAAACAAACAAAGACTAGTGTGTAAATGATATGCGCAGAAGGAAGGGATAGATTACACTGACACATTTGCCCCTATGAGAAGATTAGAAGCCATCAAGTTATTCTTGGCCTATGCAACATTCAAAGACTTCAATGTATATCAAATGGATGTCAAATCCACCTTTCTGAATTGTGACTTGAAGGAAGAAGTCTACATAGAACAGCCTGAAGGATTTAATCTATCAGATAAACTAGACATGGTATGCAAACTGAAGAAATCACTCTATGGACTTAAACAAGCCCCAAGAGCTTGGTATGAGAGACTAGATGGTTATCTTACCAAGATTGGATTTAATAAAGGAGCTGCAGATTGTAACCTATTCATAAGAGAAACACCTGATGGATTATTAGTTGTTTCCATATTTGTTGATGACATTATCTTTGGAGGTAATGACAAGCTTAGTGCAGAATTTGCAAAATAAATGCATAATGAATTTGAAATGAGCATGATTGGTCCTATAAAATATTTTTTGGGATTAAATGTAAAGTACAAAGATAAAGGGATATTTATAAATCAGTCCAAATATGTGAAGGAAATATTGAAGACTTTCAAAATGGGAGACTATAAACCAGTATGCACTCCTATGATAACAGGAAGCAATATTTCTAAAGAAGATGATTCCATGGTAGTTGACAAGACATTGTATAAGTCTATGATTGGAAAAATTATATATCTTACTCAATCTAGACCTAACATATCTAATGCAGTTGGCATTGTTGGTAGATTTGCAGCAGAACAAAATTAGAATCACCTAATGGCAATAAAGAGAATATTCAGATATCTAAAGGGAACTATAGACTATGGTTTATGGTATCCTAAATAAGAGATTGTACAACTTCATGTTTATAAAAATGCAGATTGGGTAGGTTGTATTGATGACAGGAAGAGTACTTCTAGAGGAGCATTATTTCTTGGAGATAGGTTGGTCTCTTGGGTAAGAAAGAAGCAGAATTGTATCTCTCAGTCGACAACAGAAGATGAATATGTTGGAGCAACATTGAATTGTTCAACAATGGTTTGGATCAAGAAGATGGTTAAAGATTTTGGTATATAGGTTGATTATCCTATTGTTATTCACTGTGATAACACCAGTACTATCAACATGTCCAAGAACCCTATGATTCATGCAAAGACAAAGCATATTGAGTTTAAATACCATTTTCTTAGAGAAAAAGTTGCAGATAATGAAGTAAAATTGGACTATGTGAGCACCAAAGAATAGTTGGCGGATATTTTCACAAAGCCTTTATAAAAAGATACTTTTGAGTATCTCAAGGAGAATCTAGGAGTAATTCCCTCTCGTAAGTTTGATTAGATAAAGTAGCTAGGACATCAGTCCATACTAACTGATGAATGGTTGACTACTCTACTTCTGGAGTAGTACCTGTGCCTAATTGTTATGGCAGCCTTTGCCATTGATGTCAAAGGGGGAGTATATAGTAAGGGGGAGCATATACTCTGGGGGAGTATAAACACAGACAGAGGATCTATAGTAGTGTAGAGGAATCTTTGATGAGGATATTGAGAAGATTGTAAAAAGAAAGAAGACACCATATGCTGAAGATGTTTTTAATATCATATGTTTCCATTAATGTCAAAGGGGGAGATTGCTGGAGATTTACTTATGGCAGCTAGTTGATTGTATGTTTGTCATTGATGACAAGATATAATATACAGTAGTGTTCTATATGTATCTATCAGAATGATGGTATCAAGCCTTGCATGGTTATATTCATGTTGTAGACATGTTTTTTATGTTTTGTTCATACACATAGACTCAGATATGAAGTTTCAGTTGTGTTGTGTAATTCTGTTAAATGAAAGTTACAGTTTATAGAGTTTGTCTCTACAGAGCTGACATATTGCATTGGTTCTTGAGTTGCGCCTATCTTTGGGATATGCATGTGTATATTCAAGTTTAGTTATGAGTTTAAGATAGTTATCTAAAGGTTCCAAACATGTTTCAACAAGATTGCAATGTTAGAGTTAATTTGGTGAGGTTGACTTTGTGAAGCGTTGCATATATTTAGTTTATATTGCACAGTTGTAATTATGCTTGCATGGTTAGTTAAGCCGACAAGAATGTTATGAAGAGTTTCCTAACAGGTCCCATGATCTCATACTTTGAGGAAGATGCTTATAGTAGTTCATTTGTGGAACGCTAAGTGTGAATGAGAGAATAAGAGACATAACATGTACAGAGCAAAATATCAATTATGTTTCATTCATCAAGGATCTATGTGAAGAAGAAGTGAAAGATTACAATACGTTGGAATTGATCAAGACAACAAGTCTACTCTATAGTTCATGATTAGATATAGTGCATATCTGATCTACAGAAGGATATAGCCTTCACCATTGGAGCAGTGAGCTTTTGGACAGTGAGTCCTAACCCTTAACAGGGTTATTTGTAAAAGACTCCTAATAGGGTCAGACCCTTAACCAGGTCACTATACTTATTTCATTGTAAAGAACAACTTCTAATAGGGTTGCAAGATCTTCAACATGAATTATTATAAACAAGTATAGTTCATTATGGATGTTAATTCCCACCAGGGTTTTTACCATTTGGTTTCCCCGTAACCAAATCGTGGTGTTTTCTATTGTGTTATCTGAATGTGCATTTACTTTATTGTATTATGAATTTATTAAAGGAAAAGAATTAAATTAGTTGATAACTGATTCACCCCCCCCTCTCAGTTATCCTTTGGGACTATTCTATAAATAAGTACAGAGGGAAGTCTTGTCCCTATAGTTGGTCCAGTTGTCTTGTAGATCTTTCATACCTGGAGCTAATGAATCCTAACATTAGTTTCAAGGCATATTGGTAGCTTTAAGTAGCATAAATATTTTCAAACACCAACATAGACACATCTACTGTAATCTTTCGGTTCTTTCACGATGTCCTCATCATTTTGCTCAGCAAATTCATCAACTTTTACATTTGCACTTTCAATGATTTTGTTAGATGTCTTGTTCAAACATTTGTAATCTTTACTCTTATTAGAATATTAGAGAAATATTACTTCATTACTTTTTGAATCAAATTTACCATTTCGATCATCTTTCATCATGTAACACAGACTACCAAATATTCTAAAATTGGTCACATTAGGTGTATAACCATACCATAGCTCATAAGGTGTTTTGTTTTAATATTTCTTCAATTGTAATCGGTTCAGTGTGTAAGCAACTGTGTTGACTGCTTCTCTCTAGTATGTTTGTGCAACATTCTTTTCAATCATCAGTGTTCTGTCATAATAAATAATTGATCTATTTCATCTTTCAGCAATTTTGTTCTGCTTGTGATGTCCTTGGTGCAGAAACTTGTCTTTTGATTCTATACTCACTACAAAAATTAGTGACCTCATCATAAATAAATTCACCTCCTCTGTCAAATCTCAAACACTTCAGATCTCTTCCAGTTTCTTTTTCTACTTTAGCTTTATACCATTTAAAAATCTTAAATGCTATAGATTTTTCTTTTAGGAACATGACAGTCATCATTCTAGAGTAGTCATCAACAAATAAAATAAAGTATATGTCACCATAATAGCTATGTGTTCTCATTGGTCCACATAGGTCTGTGTGAACTAACTCCAAAATATCATTAGATGAAATTTTTTTTCTCTTGAAACTAGATTTTGACATCTTTTCCATTTGACAATTTTTGCACATTACATGGTCTAGTTTAGATAAGCTTGGTAAGCCTCTAAATTTTATTTTTCTACTCATTTTAACCATGTTTTCAAAATTTACATAAAAAATTCTTTTATGCCATAACCATATATCTTCATTCATTTCCAATAAGCCAGTAGTTTCAGCAGTGTCAAGGTTGAATAGGTTACCCTGAGATTGTTCACCAGTGCCGATCAATTTTCCTGCTCCATTATAAATTCTAGCTTTTCTATTTTCAAATGCAACTAGGTGACCTGTGTTTTTCAACTGTGAAACACTCAACATATTTTAATTAAGTCCTTTTACCCTATATGCATTTTCACATTTGGTTTGATTATTCAGCATAATAGTACCTTTTCCTTTTACTTGATAAGGTGTATCATTTCCCATTCTTCCAGATTCACCATCATAATGTGCAATAAATTCAAATTTTCCTTTATCTCTAGTCATGTGATGTGTACAACCACTATCAATAACCCAAATATCATGTTTACTAACTTTAGAAATAAGTTTTGTTTCTACATACCTTTTATGTTCATCTGAATCATCCTTCAAAGCTACATACATTGTCTCAATATCTTCATCACTATCAGATCCACAATCATTATCTTTATCTTCAACAATGTAACAAGATTTCTTACCTTTATCCTTGTAATATTGGTTATCTCTTATGTCATACTGTCAGTTTCTTCTGTAGTCTCAGTCATCCTTTCTGTCATTAAATCTATCATTTCTTTCATCATTCTTTCTGTTAGGGCATCAAATTGCAGCAAAATGGCAAATCTCTTTACAATTAAAAAATATTATAGGTAGTTTACCTTTATATCTTCCTTTACCTTTGTGCAATATTCTAGCCATTAAGGCTTCAAGCTCATCAAGTTCCTTGTCATCACTATCACTGTCACTGTTATTTTTTTATGTGTTTGCTACTAGATTTACCAATTTTCAAAGTAGACATAAATGCAGATTCCATAGATGGTACAATATTGTTATCAAAGTTATTCATCTCGAAAGAAATCAATCTTACAACAATATTATCAATAGTAATGTTATTTCCATGTGCTACTCTCATTCCATGTATTGCAGAGACTCTTATAGAATAAATAGGCAATACAGTTCTAAGAATCTTACTCACAATAGTGTCTTCATCAATGGTTCCACCAAATCCTCGAATAGCATTCATAACTTCCTTAAGTTAGGTACTATAACGTGTTATGCTCTCTTGTTCCTTCATTCTCATATCATCAAACTTTCCTCGAAGAATTTCAGCTTTAGCTCTCAGTACATTTGCATCTCCTCCATAAAATAGTGAAAGCTAATCCCACATCTTCTTGGCAGTTCTACATGTCTTGATATCCTCAAATTCTACATCAATAAGTGAAGAAGCAATCTCCATGATTATAAGGTTATCTTAGGGTTTTTATTTCATTACATTAACAATCAAAGGTCCAGAAGGTAGAATGAATTCATTATCCAGATAATATCAAATGTTGCCCCCAATCCCTGATAGGTATAGTCTCATTCTTCTTTTCTATGTTGATAAGTTATCCTTGTTCAGTTTTGGTGCATCTCTTTTATAGATATTTTGATATTTAGCTTAAGTCCTTCAAAACTTTCTTCTAAGCACTATATGATCTGAAACAAATTGTTAGAATAGATCAAAGGGGGGGGGGGGGGAATCAGTTAGACTTAGTTTCATTTCAATTATCCTACAGTCCCAAATTTCTCGATATGTATAGAAAAACCAATTCAAACATATAATTCAACTCAGTGAAAATGTATTTTGTATCTCAAACTTTAGTCAATAGTGTTTACCAAACATAAGTAAATTAATACTGTGATTACCAATATAGGTCAACAAAATAAAGTGTAAATTAAAATAACAATCCACAACATTCATGCACATTGACACATAGATTTTTAACGTGGAAACCCTGTTAAGGGAAAAACCACCTGGGATTACTAACCCAAAATATTTTCACTCTTCTAAAGTGAGCTCGATGAAGAGCCAACCCTGTTAAAGGGTACAATACACACTGGTAAATGTGACCTGGTTAGAGGATTTACAACTAACAGTTCTCCCTTGACCATGCATTCACTATGGGGTCAAAAAGAAAACACTCATGATTCTATGAATATTATAATAAAGACTTTCACTTTCCTACTTGGTTAAGACATTTATCTGTAACAATGGTTAAATTGATACAGTAATGATCTGATTCAAATACAACTCTATTTTGCAATTTTTTCAAATCTATGCTAAGTACATAATACATCCGATCAATTTTTTCACTTCTTTTCATCTGATTCACCATACTTTGTTCTTCTTGGTAATGATCTTTCCTATGTTTGCTCGGTGATGTCTACAAAGAAATGCTTGATTATGTCTTTAACCAGTTTGATCAGTCATGCATAAACTTTGCATGTGTGCTACAACATCTGTTCTCACATGTATATTCAAAATGAATATCTTGTATCTTATATTGACATCATGTCTCATTTAATTTTCATCCTTCAGATTTTGCCGCTTAATCTCCATTTTTGATTTTATTGTTTCAACATTCCTTAGGAGTTGTGTTAAAAATGTATTTCAATCTTTCTTGTCTGGTCTTCATTGAATTATCATAGTTGTTTGATGAAAATAAAAAACTTTATCTTTTACCTCAACATCATCAATCACTAGCTCAACATTCTAGTCGGCCTCAGTTTAAATTAATTTCTCTGTTAATACCTCTTTGTGTTGGCGATCCCTAGCTCGGTTATCATTGTGCTCAGTATACATTGTGTTTTACTCGGTGTTCACTATCTTTCGGTGTATACAAAACTCATCATTTTCTGACCACGTAAACTTTGTTTGTTCCAAGTCTTCCATACATAACAAATGTTTTCCACCATAATAATACTCAAATAAGTTGACATCAATGACAATACATAAACTTATAATGTTTATCATCACATTTGCAACTCCGTTGAATATCAACAAATGACTTCAAACATAGACCCAGTTGTAGCTCATCAGTCTATCATTTGCATGTGAATAATATTCCACCTCAAATGATGTTGAAACACCACAATCATAATTTTGTCTCTTTTTGTAAACTTTTCTTGTGCAAAAATGATAACCAAAATTCCACATTCATTTGTAACATGTTACCTAAATTCATATAAACAATAACTAATTAGATTCAATGATATAAAATATAAAATAAAACTCATTAAACATCTCCAATATGTTAATATATATATATATATATATATATAT